>PVKS010004506.1:0-92578 GCA_004027875.1 Aplodontia rufa | reverse complement strand
GATTCTCAATGCAATAGGGGGAAGGCTCCCTAGGTTACTAGGAGGCATAGGGTGGGGGATGGGGGGAGAGGGGGTAGGAAGAACTCCTAGGAGACTGGAGAGTGGGAATATGGGGGAACCATCTCAGAAACAGATGTCATTCCTCCACGAGATACCCATTTAATGCAGGAGTTCTTCTGAGGGAACAGCAACAGGGGAAACCCAAGCTGGGCATCCATGATTTGGCATTAACCCTGGATAACTAAGTATATATACTTTGACTATTGATGGTTTGACAATGTTTCCCCCTTAATTGTATCTCTGTTTCCATCAAATAAAAAATAAAAAATGAAAAAAAAGAAAGGGGGAGTGAATGCTCCCTAAAAGTAGCTGAAGAGGATGGTAGAATCTGGGGTACATGGCTCACTGCATGTTGAGCACCGTGACTAGAATCTCCTTCACCCTAGGACATTAATGGTCACATATTGAATTTAATCAGTGCAGATTTGAGGACCAGTAATCAATCTATCTATATATATATAAAATCTATCTCAAGGGGTTAAGTTATAGATGAGCCTGAGTGCTTTTAGTCCCAACCAGAGATTTTCTCATTTCTTCCAAGAGGGCTGCATCCCTGGGCCACTTCCTGGCACTCAGGAGAATCCTCTGAAGGCCTAGACCTGAGAAATCACCCAGGACAGTTCGCCCATCAGGGTCAAGATGTAGAACACTTCTACCTTCATGGACTTGATGACCTCCAATTCTTGCTCCTTATTAGGTTTCTTTTTCTGCTTGTTGTTTGTTTGTTTGGTATTGAGGATTAAACCCAGGGCTGCTTAACTACTAAGCCGTATCCCCAGCCCTTGATTTTTTATTTTTGGAAACAGGTCCTTGCTGACAGGTCTTGCTAAGTTTCTTAGGGCCTCACTAAGTTTCTGAGGCTGGCCTCAAGCTTGCCATTCTTTTTCCTTAGCCTACCAAATCACTAGGTTTATAAGCATGCCCCCACCTTGCCCAATTCCTTACTATTTTTTTTTTTTTAAGAGAGAGAGAATGAATCAAGTTTATTTAGTTTTTCATGTGGTCTTTGTTTCTCCAACACTATGTGTGTATATGTGGTGCTGGAGTTTGAACCTGGGTTCCTGTGCATGCCGGGCAAGTGCTCTAACCACTGAGACTTCGCTCCAGCCTCTCCTTACTACTCTTAACATGAGGATTTTTCCCTCCCTGAGCCCAGGTTTAGTAACTGAAGGGACACGGGCCTGGCTTGGTGGGAGTTGTCTTTGTTGGCATAGCTGACTTTGTCCTCTGGTTTACTCTGCTGTCGTTTGCATCCTCCTCAGGTGACAGATGAGAACCAGAAGGTTCAGCAACTTGCCTAGGACCACATCACTTACCAGGGGCTGAGCCTGACCAGGAAGGCAGGTCTCCAAGCTCAGAAACCAGTGCTGCTTGCATGACCCCATCTTCCCTCAGCCCATCCTGTCTTGGGAACAGATAACATTGAGTGTATCCCAAACTGTCTATGAGTAGACTGTTGGTCAACATTAGATATGTGAATGATTACAACTCCCCAGAGCGCAAACTGCAGGCTACTTCCAATGCTGCTTGAGAGGAATGCATGTGTTCACCTTCGTTAGGGACTTTGGTGCCTCAGGAAGTTATTTGGTACCAGATACATCAGACTCTAAGGAAAAATTATAAATAGTGGTGGCCTCAGAAGGGAGACAAATGGGACCCTTTCCCTTATTGATTTTGAAAACTTGAGCAAGTTATTTAATCTTTCTGATGAACTTTTGTCTCTTATCTATAAATTGTCAATAATAAAACATCCTGCCCAATAGTGGCTTTGCAAACTAAATGAATAGAAAGCCCTGGGTAAGGGCTTATACTAAGTGCTCTATGTTAGCTGTTATTCAGAGATTATTGTTTTAAAAGGTGAAGTCATGGGCTGGAACTCAGGGGTAGAGTCATTGTTTGGCATGCACAAGGAGCCAGGTTTAAACCCCAGCACCACATACACAACTAAGTGTCAGAAAAACTAAAACCAGATGAAAAAATGAAAGTTGATTCCATCTCTCTCTCTCTCTCTCTCATCTTTTTTAAAAAAAAGGTAAAGTCATGATTCTCATAGAAATGGCAAATCAACATGAGTCAAGTATGTGTTTAGCTCATTAATTAGTGAGAGAATCAGTAAGATGTTACAGTCAACTCAAGGGAGACTCTAAAGAGCAGGCACATTTAGAAGCAAAAGTGAATGCTGAAGTGAATGACTTAAATGCAAAACTAGCTTTTTCAACAGAGGGAGAGAGAAATAATTATATTCACCTTGGACTGAATTCATTCACATGTCTGCGATTAAGAATCATTGACATTGCTGTCAATTGACCCAGACAGAGTTGTAAAATCAAATGCCACAAAACATACAGAGAACTCATAGTATCAGGTAACCTGAAAGGGTATGATAGGTGGCAGCTAATTTTCTGTTGACAACATTCATTAATCATTTGGCCCATTTCAGATTTTTCACAATTATTTCCCATCAGTTTTTATTATTGCTAGTGCCTTAATTACTTCCTAAGAATGTTTTGAGGACCAGTAAAATAACGTGCAGATGCTCTTCAACTTACGATGGGGTTACAGCCATTGTAGGTTGAAAATATTGTAAATTGAAAATGCATTTAATATACTAACCTAGCCAGCATCATAACTTAACCTAGCCTGTCTTAAATGTGTTCAGCACTCTTACATTAGCATATAGTCAAGCAAAATCATTTAACCCAAAGCCTGTTTTGTAATAAAGCATTGAATATCTTATACAATTTATTGAAAACTGGACTGAAAGTGAAAAATGGAATGGTTGTATGAGCATCATTTGGCACCATCCTGAAGTAAAAAAAATCATGGTGTGGGATAGAGCAGTGTAGCTCAACAGTTACAGAGCCTGCCTGGCATGCACAAGGACGTGGGTTCAAACCCCAGCATCACATACACAACGAAGTGTCTGAGCAACGACAGCCACATGAAAAACTAAAATAAAATTGATTCTCTCTCTTTCTTCCTCTCTTTCTTTAAAAAAAAAAATCATGGGTTGAACTGTCGTTATGTTGGGGACCATCTGTATATGAAAAGTGATGTAGCAGCTATGGTGTGTTTTGGAAATAGAATTGAGAGTATGAAGGAGCCAGGTGAGGCAGACCTGTCTGGGTTCTACCTCTGATTCATTCATTCATTCATTCTTTCTTTCTTTCTAGAGAGAGGGACAGTGAGAGAGAAAGAGAATCAATTTTATTTAGTTTGTCATGTGGCTTTTGTTGCTGACTTCGTTGTGTACGTGGTGCTGGAGTTTAAACCCGTTACTCATGCATGCCAGGCAAGTGCCATAACTACTGAGCCACCTCTCCAGCCCCCTACCTCTGATACTTTCTATTCATCTATTCATTTAATATGTCTGTGCCTTCATTTTCAAAGCTTTCAGTCTCTCTGTGTTAAAGATTCTCTGCTCGGGGGGTGTGGTAATGATTAGATGAGGTAATATATGGGAAGGCACTGTAGTGATGTGATTATATTATTGCTCCCAGATTAGGTTTGTATTCCCTTTTCTTTAGGACAAGGAAGGAAACTATAGAACAAGAGATGGGGTGGTGAGTTCTTAAACTCACAAGGTCATTGTTACTGCAAGTTATAAATCATCTGGAAAAGTCTTTAACTCAGTAACAGTGATTTATAATACTACTGTTAATCAAAAACACTTTTTCAGTATTCACCCCCATGTTCTGATGGTTCCAGAGAGGTTAGTGGTGCCAGGAATGGTAATGTTGATGACCATGGGGGCTACGTGTCCCTGATTAAACCTATACAGACTCTATTTTATTCTCTTCAACCTCAAACCCCGATGCTGTCATTACAGAGTCTCTCCTGGCTATCATGTAAAAAGGAGCTCCTTGGACCTGCCTGTGGAGACCTAAGGAATTTGTAGGTATCAGGAAGGAAAATCTTTGGCCCCACGCAGTCCTTTCATGACCCAACTCTGTTTTGTCATTGAGAAGGGAGGAGGGCTTGGAGTAGGCTAGGACCTAACCCTGACCAAACTAAGGGGAGATGAAGAGAGAGCCCAATAGGAGGAGTTGGGACTCTTCACCTGGAAGAGAGAAGGCTGGGTGGGGCATGGCCCTACGTAGGGAAGGATGCCTCTGCCTAGGCCAGCTTTCTTTCCACCAAGGCTGGCACGAGGGAAAACAGCTTCAGTCTCAGCCCAAGGACTTGAGTTATGGAGATAGGAAAGCTTTTTGGCTAAGTTGGTCAACACTAGGGACACACTTAAAGTTACACTTAGTTCTTTACTGGAGATTTTGCAGAGCAAGAATGGGTCTCTCCTAACCTGAGAGATTATGGATCATGGCTCTCTAGAGGTACAGACCTCAAAGATGGAAAAGCTGAGTGCTAGAAGCCATCCCTTGATTATTATGAATAGGGGAACCAGCTCAGGGTAGGAGAGCTTGAGTCAGGCTGCGTGTTCACCTCCACTCCTTCCCTGCCTGTGAGACAACCCCAGGACACCCTGCAAGTCTGTGGCATGATATCCCCTTGTCGCCTTCTGGTTGTTGGTCAGTTCATTGCCTGTCTTTAAACTGAGCTCCTTATTACCAGAGCCAGGGTTTTTTGTACCTGTGTCCCCTACCCCTTGTACTGACTTGACACATAGTAGGACTCCACACATATTTGTTGAATGAGTACATTGAAGAATGACTCCTTGGCTGGCTCAGATCAGGTCAACAGAAAACCTCAATGCCCGAGACACCAACAGAAATCCCATTCAAAAGCCAACTTAGGAGGCCAAGCCCCGGGCCTGAGTTCTGTTGAGCTGTTCACCGTAAAATAGTAGGGAAGCCTGAGTCCAAGCTTCAGTGTTCGTAGTGAGACTATTTTCAGCTTTCTCAGAGACAGCATCTGTAAATAATCAGGCAGAAGCCTTTTATAAAACAACATAGGAAAAACCTCAAAGACTATTCTAAGGCTGCAACATTTAAACAAGATTTTTAACCCATGAGGACGCCAAGATCAACATGGCGCTTCCTGCACATAAAAGCCTGGAATTTCATAGCAGTGTGGGGGCAAGAGCTATGATCACATTTCCCCCTTTCTAAATTACATACTGCCTAGTGTTAATATGAGCGGAGGGCTGGATGGAGACCGGCCTGTGGCTTACGTAGTCCCACTACAGCCTTCATTCCTTTACTGATGCAGCATACATCCGTGGTGATGGGGGCTGGAGGAGCCATCAGGCTGGTTGGACTGTGTAAGGCAAAAAGGTCGCCCGTAGGTCATTCCATGATTTAAATCTCTGGTATAATTTATAATCAGTCTTTCATTCCACACAGAAAAATGATCAGGGACATTGTGTAATATTTTTCTCTCATAAGAAGATGCTGTTCTGAAAACTGGGTTTAGTGAGCCATAAATGTCCTTTGTAGCACATTCCAAATTCCAATTGGTAGAAGGAGCAGGAGGCTGCCTTGTAGTAAGACCAGAGAAATGGTGTTAATCCTGACTTCAGATGAACTCTGTACTGTCCTCAGCTGCATAATGACCTCCCCGGGAGGAGAGACCGTCTCTAGAGGACTCTTCTTCCCCCACCCTCAACTAGGAACCCCACCAGCACATTCTGGTTGAGTCAGCCTCAGTTATAAATGAGTGAAAAGACAGTGCTCCAAAGCTGACCACAACTCATTTTTATATTTCTACTTAGCATAGTGTCTGGTTCTTGATCTAGACCCAATAAATAGTTTTTTGGAAACATGAGATAATCCACAGTGTAAAAACTCCTGTGGATTCAGTGGTTCATCTTTCTGTAAGTTTTGAGAAATTTATATGAGCAAAAATATCCAAGTGAGAATTTATTGATTGGTTGATTAGTTGATTGATGCCAGGGCTTGAATCCAGGGGTGTTTAACCACCGAGCCATACCCCCAGCCCTTTTTATATTTTATTTTGAGACAGGGTCTTGCTAAGCTGCTGAGGCTGGCTTTGAACTCGCAATCCTCATATCTTAGCCTTCTGAGTGACTGGGATCACAGGTGTGTGCCACGGCACACGGCCATGTGGGAATTTAAAAAGAGTATTTAATATAATTTTCAGTAATTCATACTTTTTACCTTTTGGGTACCGTATCTAAAATTGTGCAGATGCCTTCTCACATTTCCATATGTTCACGCTTAAAATGCCATGCATAGACTGTGCGTGTGAACACATATAGCTATTTCACAAGGCTATAGAAAATAAAGATTGTTAACTGCAGTTATCTCTGGGGAAGAAAGAAAAATTGGAAAAGGTAAAGGGAACTTCATATTTTTACCTTATATAGTTCTCCTTGCTTGAATTCTTCTTTTAAGAGTATATCTCTGGTTTTTAACACTGGCCGGACACTTACTAAACATTCATTCCGTGTTAAACACATAGGTGAATTAAATCAGTCAATAAAGTGGCATAAAAATTTGACTCAAACCTTTGACTTTCGGAGTGTTAGGAGAGGGATGAGAATGAGGAAATGGAACTGAAGACTTAGGAAAGAGGACATGAACCTGGTCTATCACTGGAAGAGGCCATCAGAAATCAAGGAAGAGTTGTGGGTTGTCATTGGTAAGCTGCATATTTTCTGCTCTTAAGAAGTGTCCCAAGGGGCTGGAGCCAGTGGCTCAGCACTTGCCTGGCATGTGCAAATATGCAGGTCGAACCCCAGCACCACGTGTTAGAGCAACAAAAGTCACATGAAAAACTAAATAAATCTGAATCTCTCTTTTTCTCTCTCCCTCACTGTTCCTCTCTCTTAAAAAAAAAGTGCCAATTTAATGACTTAGGCGGTATTGACAAATAAAATAGTCCTGATTGTAGGTATCCCTATGTATTTATCTCTTGATTAAACAAAGATCAATAGCCTGGCAGGAAAATCACTAAGACTTGACCTGCTCACCTGAGCAAGATGGACTGGCAGTATAGTTGTTCAGGTCCTGTCTTCACAGCCATGTGCAGGCAGTAACTGAAATGTCTGAGTTACCAGCTAGACCTGCCCTATAAATTAATGTCCCAAACTTGATAGAATATATGACTCGTCCTCAGTCCAGCTGGCATGACCCAAATGTTTGAAAATCTTTCTTTGTTCATCATCTTGGAATTGAGTTGCACATTCATGAAATGCTTGGATGGTGGCTTAGAGTCTATTCAAAGAGGCTGGTAGAAAAATCCCAATGGCAAGAATGTCTAGGTAAGAGTACCGTCAGGACTCAGTCGTCAGAGTCGAGTATTTTGACCGAAGGAGGAAAGTGCCACTCAGCCTCAGTCTGGGTGGCAGAGCCCTTACATGTGGCCACAGCAGACTTTCAGTGCATTGTTCCTGCTGTGAAGTAGGCGATTTAAGCCACTGACTTCCTAAATTAAAGGCACAACAAGGCAGACATGTAATTCTTTTAATTACACATTCTTCTTCCTTCTGCATTCCTCTGGATCGTTCCGATTGCTTCCTGCTTCATCAGCCTACGAGAGAACATGAGCTGCAGTAAATGTGGAGGATCTGAATGACCTGAGCTCATTCGTTTTTACTTCGGTTTCCTTCAAAGAAAAATAGAAGCTCACGTTTGGAAGTTCAGAAGACAGGGAATCTGATTTCCACCTATTGCAGAGAATAGTAAAGCATTTCAGGATAAAAGGGAGTTATACCTTGGTATATTTTTGTGGTCTGCACTCAGATGAACTGTTAATAAGACTTACTCTTTTTTAATCATCAGGCAAGAAGATTCTATTTCATCTTTTTTTAAAAAAATAAAGTATTGAGGCTTGTAACTCTAATACGGAATTTTCATAGCTCAGCAATAGATGGGCTCCTTTTTCAGTTCCCCATAGTCCTGTGCCATTTAAATCTGTGGGACACAGACCACAGCCTTTATTTGGGGTTTCCATGGGAAAGGCAAGGCAGGGACGGTAAACTGAGGATTAGCTGGTTTGAATAATTTCTGCTCACTCTACTATGGATATGGTTCCTACTTGCCAGACTCCTGGCCCCGGAGTAATTAAGGCTGGAGAATTACTGCCTTCTGGGTAACAAGGACCAGAGAGAGAGGAGGTCTGACACTTGACTGGTTGGTTTGCGTATCAAAGACCTGCTCCCATTTGGGCCTTTGTCATCTCTAAGAATTGGCTAGCCCCAGGAGGAAGGGTAGTCTCTCCCCAGACAGAAAGGTTAAAACATCACATCATAGCATACAGAAAATAAAAAATACACATACAAGCAATGCAAAGAATAAAACCTATTTGTTTATTTGACTGTTTCTCCGTCCCTTCTCACAGAGTTGCACAGTCATTCACAAATATATTCTAGTTTACACAAGCTTGAGATAATCTTCCAAGAACTTTGAGGGGTAACCCAAAACCCCTTACTCTTAACCAAAGGACTTTTTAGAATTTTCTCATCTTCTAAGACTGAAGCAACTTTGGGGCTGAAATTTTAATTTAGTGACGCACATGTTCGTAAATGGCCATCAAATGTATTCGGGTAATTTCCCAGTTATCTGTTGCTGTGAAACTATTAGAAAACTGAGCATCTTAAAATTTGTTGCTGGGAGTAGTGGCACACACCTGTAATCCCAGCTACCGGGGAGGCTGAGGCAGGAGAATCGCGAGTTCAGAGCCAGCCTCAGCAACTTATCAAGCCCCTGTTTCAAAAGAAAAAATAAAAAACGGGCTGGGGGTATGGCTTTATGGTTAAGGGCCCCTGGGTTCAACTTCTGCCCTTCCCCCTGCCAAAATATACCTGGTTTGATGATGTTATATTTCTTCTGTTGTGGGTCAGGAATTAGGTGGTGAAGCAGGTCCAGCTCTCTGGGTTGCATTCCCAGGTCTTGGCTGGTGTGACAGGAATGGCTGGGAGTTAGAATTGCCGCAGATGGCCCAGCAACTCTCTCTACCCATGCTCTCTCCATGTGACCAGCTTGAGTTTCCTCATAGAATGGCAGCCTCAGGAAAATCAGATATCGTACCAGGGCTACAAGAACAAGTCTGCCAAGAGTTGTAAAAGTGGAAACTGCTATTATCTGAAGGCTTCCTCTGGAAATTGCCATAGCATCTTCTTTGCTGTATTCTGGAAATTGATTTTTCACTGAACTTGCTGACCTCACCTATCCCCTAGCCCTTTTTATTTATTTTTATTTTATTTTATTTTTTGAGAAAGGGTCTCACTAAGTTTCCCAGGCTGGCCTCAAATTTTCCATCCTCCTGCCTCAGCCTCCCAAGTACTTGGGATTACAAGCATGTACCACTGTGCCTACACTGACCAGCAAAATTTTGATGGAAATATTTTTACCTCAAATTCAAATCATGATCCATAATAATTCAGTGTATATATACATACATGCATGATGCATTATATTTCTTACGTATTTTCCAGAGAATTTTATGATCCCTACATCGGGTTTGGATATTATCTACATTCTGTAAATGAGGAAGCCAAGGTTCAGAAAGCCTAAGTGACTTGTCCCAGATCACATGACTGGCTACCAGTGGTGGCAGAAATTCGGGTAGTTTTTATTTTCACTGATAGTTACCTGGAGTTCCTCAGGATAGGTAGGAGTAGACTGAACACCGTAGTAAGGACTTTTTAGAGATATAATTTTGAATATTTATCTCCTGGAATGAAGAAAAGATCTTTTGCTTCCGGCAAATCCTTGATGTCTGCTTGGCTTTTATACTTAGGAAGTGTTTTCACACCTGTTACCCACTGTGTTCCACATACTGATCCCATGAGAGAGATTTTGTTAATTAATAACACCACTTTTCAAATGAGAAAACAGAGGTTCGAGAAGTTAATTGAACTTCTCGTGGATCACATGGCTAACCCACAGAGATGGGGCCCCAGCCCAGTACAGTGAATCCTGTCACTTCTCACTCCGTCCTCCGTCTCTCCACCCTGGGGGCTAAAGCATGGATCCATGCGTACATTACAGGCAGGGCCATCCTCCTAAGGGAAGAGAATGACGGGCCTCTGAGGACTGAATCCCCCAGCACATAGAGAAAGGCAAAAGGATCAGAGAACGCCCACCGTCATTAGAGGAACACTGGGGAAGTGGGGAACACGAATTCAGGCAGTTTTAATTTTGTCTGTTTCCAGGGAGATCTAATTCTGTTATGATTTCTCCTGATGCATGTGAAATCAGTTGCTACAGCAATGACCAGTGTTTCTTGGAACTTGCTGACAGCAGCAGTCTACAGGAATGAAATCTTTCCTCTGTTGGTGATGTCTCTGAGGCTGGCTCCACCATTTCAGCACCTCTTCCATGTCCACTTCCCACCACGCACTCTTCCTGGCCCGAAGATAGGGCCAGGCAGGTCTCTGCTGAAGTCACTAAGCAGTTACATTGACAGTGGCCATAGGAACATGACTGAGCTATGGTCCCTGGGCAGGGCGGGGCAGGGGGACTTTGTCTGTCTCAGTCCCTACTATAACACTTAGATCGATGCCTGGTTCAAGTGCTAATATATATGCCAATCACCTTAACAGCCAGCGTGTGATCAGCACTTCATGAGGTGTTCCTGGCTGGTCTTTACTATTTTCAGTTTTCTCTTTTGCTTTTTGATGAAACAATCTTCAAATTGAAATTTTGGGGGCGGGTGGCCAGATGTCAAGTGTGCATTTTCATCTGTTGCGCCTTTGGATTTTCTTTCTTTCTTTCTTTCTTTTTTTTTCAGTTCATTTTGCAGTTCTGGGAATCAAACCCTGGGCATCACACACTAGGCAAGCAGTCTACCACTGAGCCACATCCTTAGCCCACCTTTGGGTTTCTTTTTTTTTTTTTTTTAAAGAGAGAGGGACAGTGAGAGAGACAGAGAAAGAGAGAAATAACTTTTTTTTAGTTTTTCACATGGCCTTTGTTGCTCCAACACTTAGTTGTGTACGTGGTGCTGGGGTTTGAACCTGGGTCCTGGTGCTTGCCAGGCAAGCGCCGAAACCACTGAGCCACCGCTCCAGCCCCGCACTTTTGGGTTTCTTTAAGAAAGTAGGAACTGGAGGATCCAGACAAAGAGATTTCAAAGTCACCTCCCCATCCCACAAATATTTCACCCACATTTACTACCATGACAATGCAGTGAGGGTAATGAAAATCAGTAGCCTGACTGGGAACCAGAGCTATCGATGATCATTTGTTATTTTTCTGCAGCTTATTTGAAGCCTAACATATTCAACACCAGAGTATCGGGTAGTTGAAGAAAGACAGATGTGAATTACAGCGTAATTAGGTTCATATGTCATTGTGACAGGCCACTGAATAAACCTCTGTGTTATTGCACAGTTAGCCAGAAAAGCCGGAAAGCTATTTATTCCATTTCTCTTAGATCCTGAACAGCCAGATTATTTTCTCTGGTGACAGACACCTGTTTGCCAGTGCTTTACAGGAACTTCTGGAGGTCTAAATGCAGAGTTTCTAGATGTCAAGAGAAGTGACCAGATGAGACAGCCCCGTGTGCTTAGATGCCAAGCAAGGCGACTTCTACAAATAATTCAATATTTATCTGTTACAAGGGATGCAAAGGTTAGTTTATGACAGTTAAATAATTATAATTCAGTCAGCTACACACAAAAATGAGAGCATCTCATTGTGCGGAATGATTTGGCGTTATCCAGAAGGTATGGAGCGGGGTGGTGAGGGGCTTTGACTAACTTTGGGTCTTGGGGTGGGAATTCACATCCGAAATGGATTTAGTTCTGTAACGGTGTGGGTGCCATCTCACCTGTAGGTCTGGGATAACAAAATATCACTGTACTATGAGGGAAAGGCAGTAGTGAACCAGGACAGAGAATCTAGGTGGGAGCCCTAGTTCTGCTTGTTTTCTGACCTTGCATTGGCCACGGAGCTTCACTGAGCCTTAGTCACCTCACCTGTGAAATGCAGATGCCACTAAATTCCTACATCACTTGGAATCATTGCTACGGGCAAATGAAACAATGTTAATAGACTCTGAAGCTGCACCAAATGGTTGTCAGCACCTTGGCTCTACAATGTATGTAATTCTGCTGAAATTATACATAATAATTTCATTCAAGTTTGTGTAGCTGTAGTTTGGAATTTATCCTCTGACAATCAAGCTACTCTCTTGTCTTTGTGACAGAAGTTTTATGAGGGGAATATTTATGCTCATGTTAAGAAATAGCTCCTGGGGGCTGGCACAGTGGCTCAGCAGTTATGGTGCTTGTCTGGCATGTGCAAATACACGGGTTCAAACCCCAGCACCCACGTACACAACTAAGTGTCAGAGCAACGAAAGCCATGTGAAAAACTCAATAAAAATTGATTCATATTCTCTCTCTCTCTCTCTTTCTCACTGTCCTTCTCTCTTAAAAAAAAAAGGAAGAAAGAAAAAAAAAAGAAATAGCTCCTAAAATCCTTCCTAGCTGTACAGGTGATTGCATAATTAAAAATAAAGCATAAACTCTCTTGGCCACCTCACACACAGGTCCCTGTACCTTAAGAAGACACACCTGGGGGCTGGAGCAGTGGCTCAGTGGTTGCGACGCTTGCCTGGCATGCATAAGTATGTGAGTTCAAACCCCAGCACCACATACACAATGAAGTGTTGGAGCAACGAAAGCCATGTGAAAAACTGAATAAAGTTGATTCTGTCTTTCTCTCTCACACTATCCCTCTCTCTTTAAAAAAAAAAAAAAAAGACACACCTGCTGCTGTGGCTATACACTGTGTCTGGGAAGAATCTTGGTTCAGGTCCAGAGTTCCAGCTCTGCCCTTCCCCAATGGGCTTTCATTTTCCAACTTCAGATGAAGTTGATAATTAAAGGATCCTCTCTCGTATTTGGGTAAGCATTCATTTTCTTTTTGTTTTGTTTTCTTGTTCTGTTTTGCTTTTCCTTTTTTTTTTACCATTTTACAAATCACCTCTTGAGCATTATATTTTTTAGATTAAATATCATTTTTAAAATCACTGTAAATTCACAAGCAGTTTTAAGAAACGCTACAGATTTCTGTGTACCCCTTACCCGTTTCCCTCAATGGTGCATCTTAACAGAACTACAACATAATATTACAACCAAGGTTTTGACATTGGCCGTCAAGGTACTGAAAATGTTCATTGTCACAAAGATCTAGCGTGTTCTCCTTGTGTAGACAGCGCCCTGATCTCCCTCCCGTACACCTCCCCCTTAATTCCTAACAACTGCTAATATGTTCTCCATTTCTATATTTTTGTCATTTCAAAAATGTTGTATAAGTAGGGCTGGGGAAGTGGCTCAGTGGTTAAGCACACTAGGGTTCAATCCGTGGTACAAAAAGAAAAAGGAAAAAATATATAAATAGAATTACATACTATATAATCTTAACTATACAGTATGTAACCTCATTCCCATTGAGGATCTCTAGAGATTCCTTAAGGTCGCTGTGTGTGTGTCAGTATGTCATTTCTTTTTACTGGCGAGTAGTATTCCATGACATGTGTGTGTCATAGTTCATTACACATAGTTGTTGGATTCATCCTGATAAACTGGTACATGTGTGAAACTCAAATTCAGTTCATGATCCTCTCCGTTTTCTCTGTTCCCTTTCCCACCTGGCTTAGTCCCCCTCTCCCCTTCTCTGCTCTACTAAACTTCCTTTAGCTCATCTATCAATGTGTATTCGATTGGTTCTGTGTGTCATCTTATCCTCCCTCCCACTTTCTGTTATTTTACTTCCACATATGAGGGAAAACATTCAACCTTTGAGTTTCTGAGTTTGGCTAATTTTGTGTCATAGTTTGTTTAATCATTCATCCATCTAAGAACATCTGGGTGCTTTTCAGTTTGGGTCATTATGAGTAAAGCTCTTGTAAACGCTTGTGAATAGATCTTTAGGTCAACTTCCCTTCTTTGTACTAGATGCCCCGGAGTTCAATTACTGGGTCATGTAGTAGTTCTGTTTTCCAGCGTGGCTGTACCATTTTACATTCCCACCAGCAGTGTAGGAGTAGGAAGTTTTTCCACATCTTCTCCAGCATATGGTGGTGTCACCATTTTTTTTTTAAATGTGAACCTTTCCAGATAGGTGTATAGTGATATATCATTCTGGCTTTAAATTATATGAAATTATATCACCCAGGGTGGTGAATGAGGTTGAATATCTTTCCATATGTTTATTTGCCATCTATCTTTCTTGTTTGGTTTGTTGCCTTTTTCTGTTTTTTTATTTTGTTGTTATTGTTGTTTGTTTGTTTTTTGGCCCATGTCCTAATGGGATCATTTGCTTTTTCACTGTCAAGTTTTAAAAGTTGTTCCCCAACCACACCCCCAGTGCTGGGCATTGAACTCAGGACCTTGTGTGCGCCAGGCAAGCACTCTTCTACTGAACTAAGTCCCCGGAACTTGAAAGTTTTATATACATATTCTATACCAGTCTTTATTGGACATGTGGCTTGCAAATATTTCTCCTACTCTCTAGCTTGTCTCACCATCTTCTAAATGGGATTTTTTCCCCCTAAAGGAAAACTTTTTAAAAAATGTTGAAATTCAGTTTATCATTGTTTTCATTTGTTTTGTGGTTTTTTTAATGTTTTGTGTTTTTGATATCAACTCTATGAAACTTTGCCTAACATGAGGTCTTTTTTTAAAAGTTTCTTTTAAAAAAATGTTTTAGTTTTATATTTTGTATTTACACTTTGAGTAGTTTTGTATAAGGTGTGAGAATTACCCATGGATGTCTGATTCCTTCAGTAGCATTTCTTGAAAATGCTATCTTTCTTCCATCGAATGGCTTTTGCACAGTTTTCAGAAATTGATTGGATATATTTGGGTAAGTATTTTCTGATCTCTTAGGGTGTTTATTTCCTTTTCTTGCCTTATTACCCTGGTTAGAACTTTTAGCACTTTGGTGATTAAGAGTGGTGAAAGTGAACATTCTTACCTTGTTCCTGAGAACAGGGAGACATATTTAATCTTTACCTCCAAGCATAATATTAGCTCTAGTTTTTTTTTTTTTTCTGTAGATGTTCTTTATCAAATACAGACGTTTTCTTCTATTTCTAGTTTCCTGGGAGTTTTTATTGAGTGAGTGTTCAGTTTTTTCACATGCTTTTTCTGCATTTTTTAATAGTCATGATTTTTTTCTTTGACCTGTTATTGGTGGATTACATTGATTAGTTTTCATATCTTAAACCAGATTTACATCCTTGAATTAGCTTTACTTGGTCATGGTAGGTAATTGTTTTTGTACTGTATGCTGAATTATATCTGCTACTATTTTGTTGAAGATTTCTGTATCTATATTCATTAAGGATATTGATCTGTAAACTTTAGGAGTTTTTGTTTTTGGCTTTTTTATTTGTTTGTTTCATTTTGGTACAGTCTTTGGCTTTGGTTATATAGTAATGCTAGTTTCATAAATTTAATTGGGAAGTTTCTACTCTTCTGTGTACTGAATAAGACTGTATAGAACTAGTGCTAATTTTTTTAAACATTTGGTAGAATTCAGCAGGAAAACTGTAGTCATGAAGATTTCTTTTGGGGTGGTTTTTTCCTTCCATTTTTTTTTATTGTTGATAAAGTGTACATAACAATACTTGCCATCCTGTTTGTTGGGGCTGTAGCTCTGTGATAGAGCATGCATGAGGCCCATGATTCAATTCCCAGCTCAAGGGGGGAAAGAAAACAACATACGCACAAAGAAAAAGACAAAAACCGTCAAGTCTGCCCCCTAATCCATTTTTAAATATTCAATTCAGTGGTGTTAAGTACATTCACATTGTTGTATAGCCACGATCCTCATCAAGCTCCAGAGAGCTCTTCTCATCTTGCAAAACTGAAACTATACACATTAAAGAATAACGTTCTTTTTCTCCCTTTACCAAACCTCTGACAATCACTATTTCATTTTATGTCTCTGTAAATAGTTTTGAGTTTTCTAGGCACCTCATATAAGTGTGATCATATAATATTTGCCTTTTTTGATTGACATATTTTTAGTAATAATGTCTTCAAGTTTTGTCTATGTTGTAGCTTACATCAGAATTTTGTGATGTGTATATGCTATATTTATCTTTTTCAGTGGACAGGTTACTTCCTCTTTAGAAAGTTTAAAAATTATTAAAAATTCATGTTTCTTAATAGAGCTACTCAAATTATTTATTTCATTTTAGATGTAATAGTTTTTTTTTTTTTTTTAAGAGAGAGGGACAGTGGGAGAGAGAGAAAGGGAGAATCAATTTTATTTAGTTTTTCATGTGGCCCTTGTTGCTCAGACATTTGGTTGTGTATGTGGTGCTGGGGTTTGAACCCAGGTACTCGTACATGCCAGGCAAGCACCTTAACCGCTGAGCCACTGCTCCAGCCCCAACAGTTTGTATTTTTAAAGAAATTTGTTCATTTAGTATTGGTTATCAAACTCATTCGGGTAACATTCTTGGTATTCCTTTATTATCCTTTTGATGTCTGTAGGGTCTGTGGTATTTCCCCATTTCATTCCTGATATTAATAACTTGTATCTTCTCTCTTTTATCCTTTGCTAGTCTTGCTAAAGATATCTTCATTTCATTATCTTCACAAAGAACCAATTTTTTTTTCTCTTTTACTTGTTTTCAGTTTTTATTTTCATTGTTTTCTGCTCTTTATTAATTTCTTCCTGCTGCTTGTTTGGGGTTTATTTTGCTCTTCTTTTTCTAGGTTCATGAGGTGGGAGCTTAGATTCATGATGCATCGTCTTTTCTAAATCTTTTAAATTAGTGCTTATAAATTTCCTTCTCAGCACTGATTTAACTGTGTACCACAAATGTGCTGTATTTTCATTTTCATTTAATTCAGTGTTCCCTGAGACTTCCTTTTTAGCCCACATATTAGTTAGCAGTTAGTTGTTTGGTGCCTAAGTGTTTGGAGATTTTATTATTATCTGTCTGTTATTCGTTTCTAGTTTGAATTCATGGGGATTGCAGAATGCATTCTGTGTGCTTCAGTTCTTTTAAGTTGCAGAGAGTTCGTACTCTGCAGTTGTTGGGTGGAATGTTCTATAAATGATGATTAGATCCTGTTGAGTAGCAGTGTTGAGTTCTTCTCTTTCCTTGCTGATTTTCTATTGATAACAATTTCAACCAACTGTTGAAGGAAGGGAGTTGAATAAATAAATTTTTAATTTATTTATTTCTCTTTTCATTGTATCAGTTTTGGTTCACATATTTTGTGGGAGCTTACACATTTGCTGTTTTGAATTTCTGCCTCTTCTTTGGACTGACCCTGTTGTCGTTAGTGTGTTAGCTTTTTCATCACTGTTGACAAAATACTTGAGAACACCAACTTTTTAAAAAAAATTTTTCATCTAGTTTTTGCTTTTCTTCCCCTTAGCTGTGTATGTGGTGCTGGGGTTTGAACCTGGGTCCTTGCGCATGCCAGGCAAATGCTCTACCACTGAGCCACCACTCCAGCCCCCAGGAACACCAACTTAAAGTAGGAGAGATTTATTTTGGCTCACAGCTGAAACCATGGGTTTCAGCCCATGGTTGGATGACTCCATTGTTTCTGTATGTGTGGTGAGTACATGCCCATCATTGCAGAAGGACATGGCAGAGCAAAGCTGCCCGCCTGTTGGCAACTGGGACATAGTGAGAGAGTGATAGTGAGCATGGGGACAAGATGTGCCCTTCTAGGGCGTTCCCTCAGTGACCTACTTCCTCCAACTAGTCTCTGTCTCTTAAAGTTCTCACCACCTTCCAGTAGTGCCATTGGCTATGAGCCCATCAGTGGATTAGTCTACTGATAAGGTCAAGTGATCCAATCACTCTCCAGTATTCCCACTTGTGAACCTAGTGTGTTGGCAGCCATGCCTGTTAACACATGAGCCTTTGGGGACATTCCAGACCCAAACTTAGGCACTTAAGTAGTGCCTACTGTATCTTTGGTTATTTGATTTTTTTCTGAAGTCCAGTTTATCTGATATTAATATAGCTACTTTTGCTTTCTTGTGATAAAGATTTCTTTTGATAAATGATAGTACAATGTATCTTTTTCCATCATCTTATTTTCAACCTTCCTGTATTGTTAAATTCAAAATGAGTTTCTGGTAGATGGTATATAATTGAATGGTATATAATTGAATCATGTTTTCTAATCCACTCTTCTGTTCTCCATCTTAAATTGGTTTATTTAGGCCATCGGTGATGTGATCATTGATATGTTAGGATTGAAGTCTTCCATTTTATTTTTTGTCATTGTTCTCTTATTGATAGTGGTGGGGATTGAACCCAGGGCCATGCAAGTGCTAAGTGAGCACTCTACACTGACCTATATCCCAGCCATGTTTTTGTTTTTTGAGATGTTGTGCTGTGTTGCCTAGACTGGTTTTGAACTCTAGAGCTCAAGGGATCCTCCTGCTTTAGCCTCCCAGGAGGGTAGGACTCTAGCCATGGACCATGTTCATTTTCTTACCTTCCAGTGGGTTACCTGAACATTTTTTAGAATTCTTCTTTAATTTATTCATAATAGTTTTTTAGTGTATCCTTTGCATTCCTCTTTTAGTGTTCTTTTAGGTGTTAGATCGGTATAAATTATCACAGGCTGCTGCTATTGGCATTTTACCAGTTCACTTGAAGTATAGAAGTCTTATTTCCTCTTTAGCTTCCTCTATTTATGTATGTCTTAACTATTTCATCTGCATACATTTATAGCCAGATCAGTCTTAGATTTTTTTGCTTTACCATCAAGCATAATTTAGGAAGAAGAGGAAAAGCCTGTGGCTTTTGTCTATAGTTTTGCTTGCATCTGCCTATATTTTTGCTTACTATGTTCTTCCTTCCTTCCTGATTTTCCAAAATTTCTTCTTTTCTTTTTTCTTTCATATTTTGAGAGTAGGTTGGTTGGCAATACCTTCTCTAAGTTTTCTGTTTTCTGAGAGTTCCTTCATTTTCTCTTTCATTTCTGAAAGATATTCATACTGGGTTTAAGATTCTGGGTTATTATTAATCCTTCTCTTTTAGCACTTGAAAAATAGTTTTCCAATTCCTTCTGGATTCCATATTTTCTGATGAGAAAGACCTGCCATTTGAGTTGCCTCTCTTTGTTGTTCTTCTCTTGCTGTTTGTACAATATTTTGTCTTTCATTTTCAGAAGTTTAATTATATTGTGTCTTGGTGTGGACACCAAGATTTTATCCTTTGATTTTATCCTTCTTGGGTTTAACTCCTCTTCTGTAGGTTCGTGTCTTTTGCTAAATCTGGGAAGATTTCCAATTGTTTGTAATTCAAGTACTTTTTTTAATCTCTCCTTCTTTCTTCTCTTCTTCCAGAATTCTGATTCTGATAACATGAACGTTAGGATGTTTTGTTGTTGTTGTTTTTGTTGCTGTTTTTTGGATTTGGGATTTTTGTTTGTTTGTTGTTTTACTCTCTAATGGCCTATTCAGTTTCTTCTCAAAAAATCTTTGCAGAGGAGCACTTGCCTGGCATGCACGAGGACCCGAGTTTAAACCCCAGTACCACGTACACACTTGGGTGTCAGAGAAACCAGAACCAGATGAAAAAGAAACAAAATTGATTCTCTCTCTCTCTCTCTTTCAAAAAAAAAATTTCTTTGCAGGTAGCTGGGCACAGTGACACATACCTGTAGTTTCAGCAGCTGGGGAGGCTGAGGCAGGAGAATCGTGAGTTCAAAGCCAGTCTCTGCAACTTAGCAAGGCCCTAGGCTCAGCTGCTAAGGAAGACCCTTCCTCAAAATAAAAAAAAAAAAATAAATAAAATAGGCTGGGGATGTAGTTAAGTGGTTAAGCACCCCTGGATTCAATCCCTGGTACAAAAAAATAAAAAAAATCTTTGCAGCTAATCCTAAAATCTCTATCATAAAGGTATTGGCATCTATTTATTGCTATTTTTTAAAATGAGAATGTATTTCATACCACTGAACTGTATGTATGCATATGTCTGTATATATATATATATACACATATAAATGGTTGGGAGGGTAATTTTTCTTGTTTTCACAATATCATCTGGATTCAGCTGACCTCAGGGGCCATGAAGTCTGAGATCTTCCTGTTTCTTAGTGTGATTAGTTATTTGAATTTAAGCTAGAATATTTTCGTATTGTTTTATGAGACTGGATTGTATCAGAAACCTCTGATTTAAGTTTCTTTGACATGAGCTAGTTAGGGGCGGGATGAGCATTATTGTGTAGGTGAGGTTAGAAGCCCAGCCTCTGCGCCTCCATTGATACCTAAAGACTTTCAGTCTTGTTTATTATTAAGCATTATTTGTGGCCAGGGGTGGAAGTTCTAGCTCTCTGCTTGGTCTCCTTGGACAACATACTGGGGGTGACCCTGTTCTCAGCAATGATGAAGATCCAGTCTCCCCATGGGGGTTGTCTGACAGGACCCCAGTGGCCTCACCTCACCACAGCCTCCTGAGGCATACGTCTGTCTGTATGTCTTGCCTGGGATTTGCTGGCATGGGAGGAGTTGGGCCACAGTTCAGTCTGTGGTATGTGACTGAAGTAGAGTGTTTAAGATTCAAAAGTTTTCTGTCTTGCTAGGCTGTCCCTTTCATAAAGAGAACATGATTTTGTAGAGACTCTTTTTTTTGTTTTGTTGTTTGTTTTGGTTGTGACCATCCATGTTTCCAGATTGCTGCCTCCTTCAGCTCTAAATCTGGACAGAGGCAGCAACCAGACAGCAAAGAAACTCAGCGGTATGTTGTTCTGAGTCCTGAGCTCTGCTGCCAATCTGCCTTCTCTCTGCCTCTTAGAGTCTTCTGTTTGTTTCCTATCTCCCCGTAACAGGAGCGATGGGGAACGCATGTCTGCTCTAGCTACCAGAAGCAGAAGTCCTGGAGCTTTCATTTTTAGTCCACTTGGTTTTTTAAGCTCAGTATTTTATGAACATGCCATACCACTTAACAAACCAGAAGGATCCCCAGCCACCTGCAGGAAGCGCTTGTTTCCAGAATTTATATAAGAGGAACAGAGTCTGCCATGTGCTTGGCACTTTATGCAGAATTTCACTTAATCCTCAGAAGAATGCTACAGGGAGGGTATTATTAACCCTGCTTTACAGAGGTGAGAACTGAGGTTCAGAGAAATTAAGTAACTTGTTTCAGATCACACAGCTAGTAGGTTGGCAGAGCTAGGACTTGAAGCCAACTTTGCCCATATTTTTTTCCCCACCTTCCTGAGCGAATAAGCTTACTGAGGACAGAGGTGATTCTTGCTGCTAATTCTGCATGCCTGTGCCTAGGAAATCCATGTGACTCCAAGGCGTTTTTCAAGTGTGTGGATCATATTCATATATGTGTAAGCATAGGCATAACTGCATAGATACCAAAGAGTTCTACACTTTAGGTAATCAATAAGCATGTAAGGGATCAAGTCAGTGAAAGATTCTACAGTGTTAATATTTTCCAGTTTGCCGTGGAAGCCAAGACCATGCTATATTGCATTGATTACATAAATGAATAAATACCTACACAATCTCAAATAAAGCAACTTGTTGGTGCACTTTAATGAGTGCTTGCTTTTGGGATAGGGATATACATTTCCTGCAGCATATCCAGACAATTTTATTTTAGTTTTGAAAAATCCTTAACACAAGCTGGAGTGCTGGCTCAGCAGTTGGAGCACTTGCCTGGCATGCATGAGGACCCAAGTTCAAACCCCAGCACCACATATTACAACTGAGTGTCAGAGAAACAAAGGCCAGATGGAAAAAAAAAAAAATTGATTCTCTCTCTCTCTCCCTCTTGCTCTCTCTTAAAAAAAATCATTAACTCTTTAAAATAAGCTGATAATAATTGTGGTACACAATCATTTCTGAGTCAGGCATTTCAACCTCTATTTTAGTGTGAAATATGTTGTTGTGGCAAATTATTTCCTAAGGAGCTCTGTACACATTAATGAGTTGAGATCTATTTCCTGTTACTGCAGTTTGACTTTAAGAAATAATCTTAAATCTCTTCCTTTGCTTCCTTTTACTCTTCACCTGTCCCCCCACCCAATATTTGACAATGCTTGAATTCCTTGGAAGATTTCAACTTTAAGACAGCTATGAATAATTCAAGTTTAACCTTACAATTTTCTTTTCCAAGTTAAAAATATGCTGTCTTTTTTATCTTTATGGACCAGAGGAATTTTTGATACCAGATAGTGATTGGAAAGAATGCTAAATGAAATGCAATATGTGATGTATTATTTATTGAAAACGTAGATGGAATGATATGTATGATGAATATTTCTGATTATCAGATTTTAATAATACCTGATCCCTGCTGAGTTAGGAGGAAGAGCTTGAACCTGCAGGTGTCCTATCAGGAGCCCGCACTGTGCTGACCTTTAAATAATGTTGTCTCAGGTGTCATTATACCTTGTTTCCTAATTAGGAAACTAGAGGTCATAAAGGTTAAGTAACTATTGTGATAAAGCTGGAATTGAACCTAAAGCCTGTGTTCTTCCTGGGACACTGTTCCCACATCATGTCAAAACCCAAAGGCATTAACCTGACCTCCTGCATTCTAAATAAGAGTCATCAAAACTTTACTTCCTAGGTTAATGCCAGCTGGATTCCTTCATTCATGAAGGAATCACAGTCATCATCCATCCAATCATTTATTATTTTCCTTCCTTCTAGTCCTGAGTTTTATAATTCTGACTGAAAATCAGAATCACCTGAAGGGCTTTTTAAAAATATAACTGCCAAGCCCTATTCCCCAGAGATTCTTAAAATTGGCCTGGGATGGGGCCCTGTAAGCTATTTTGAAAGTCCTCAACTGATTTGATATATATCCAGTATTGACACTTCGTAGCCTCCTTGCTGCCCCTGACCTCTGACGTCACCCCTTCTGAGGGTTAACTTGGTGTGTCTGCTTAACTGGGGTATGGGGTTCCCAGACATTTGGTCAAACATTATTCTGGGTGTGTCCATGAAGTGTCTCTGGTTGAGCTTAACATTTGAGTGGGCAGACTGAGTAAATCAGACTACCCTCCCACATATGGATGGGCCTCATTCAATCCTTTGAAGACCTGAGTAGAAGAAAAAGGCTGGCCCTCTTGAGTAAGAGGAACTCTTCCTGTCTGATGCATTTGAGTTGAGCCCTCAGGCTCAAACATTAGCCATTCTTGGGTCTTGGATCTGCTGCATTTCAGAGTAGAATTCAAAACTATCAACTCTTCCTGTTCTCAGCTTGTGGACTGCAGGTCTTAGAATATGCTCTCCTCCTTAATCACATGAGCCAGTTTCTTATAATAATTCTCTTTTTTCTATATACATGCGTGCTGTTGGAGAACCCTTTTTTTCTTTGGAGAACCCTGACTAACATGCGTCCTTTTTAACTAAGATTTCTAGACACTTCCCATTTCATTCTTCATATCTCTGGAGACATCATAGAAGCAAGCTCTTTTAAAATGGGGAATCAGACATCTCGCTCAGGTGCAACCTCAACCCTGACATGGGTAGATGGGGCTCAGCCTGAAGAAGCTCAGATTCCTGCCCCTGTGTTTCCCTCAGCCAGATCCAGCCTGTCCACCCATAAGCTCAAGGAAAACATTGACTTGCTGTGGAGTCAGCCTTGCTGAAATGGTCCAGTCCCTGGAAGAGCAACTGAGGAAGGACAGGCACCTTCTGCTCAATTACATTGTCCAGTTGTCCCGTATGGTGTCTAGGGTCAGTCTACTCAAGGTGCTGGTCAGTTGGCCAAAATTGATGTTGGGGTCTGGAGCCCAGCAAAGAAAGAGGAACCAAAATGGGATGCAGGTTAGTCCTAGAGAGCACTGAGGGTTGGGTGTGTGCTTGATGCCAGTCCAGAGGGCAAGCAGGCAGCAAGAGAAGAGGGCAAGGTCAAAGGGTCAGAAGCCCCTGATATTGGTATAAGCAGAAAAGAACATGATGGGATGGGAAGAGATGAGAAGGTAACTCATAAGTGTCTGTGGCATACCAGTGACTCATTTGTATTGCTTACCAGCTGTATGGCCATGAATGGATCATCCTAGTTGGAAAGCATGTGTTTGGGCAGCAAATTTTTCATTGAATTTATAGTCTCATCCCTAAGTTGTCTTTAAAATTCATGGGTGGTATTTTCTTGTCTTCTGAATATTTTGTTTTATTCAGTAATACAAGTTTATGACTTTGTGAAAAAAGCCTGGGTTTACAACCCTCTAAGCTGGCTCCCCATAAATTGCTGCCACATTGATAATATCTTTAGTTGTATGAAATAGAACGTGAGCATTCTATATTGCTAAAGCGAGTCTTAATTCATTCCAGTGTCTTGTAGCGAGGCAGCGGGAAGATCTTCTTGTTTTACAGTGTTGTATCTTTTTTCTTCTTCGACTACATTTTTCCAAACTTGGAAAAAAGTTGCTCCTAAACAAACAAACCAAACACACAGAAATTGTTTCAGTTCAAGAAAATAAATAGATTTCAAGGGATCAGAAGACTCACTCAAGTTCACATAGCAGTGCTTTCGTCACTATTTCACCAGCCTGGTGGTGGCGTCGGGTGTGAAGATAAAAGCATCAGGGTCTCTATTTTCCGCTTCGTTTTCTGATGGTTTTAAAGATCTTCATTTTGGCCAAATAAAATAAATAAATCAGGAATACATTTGAGAAAAGAGGAAGATCTCCTGGTTTGGATTGGACTTCTTCCATTTCCAAAGCAGCCAAAGAAAACGTCTTCCAACCCTTTTTCTAGTACCACGGGTACATGAGAACAAACAGCCAGACAGCCTGGATTCATGTTCACTCAGCTCCAGGAGAAGCAGAGGCTGCTGACGACCCAGTGAAATTAGCCGTGCAGACAGTGTAGACATCTGAGAGGATTATTTTTCTCTTACTTTTGCCCAAATTGAATCATTTCCTCAGTTCTGCACTTTGGTTAGTTAATGGAAATACAAGTTAATATTAATCAACTCTGTTAATCGTTTGAAGAGAAATTCCCAAAAGAAATAAGATTGGTTTTTTTTTTTCAGTGAAAGCCATATTTTCAGAAAGTTGGACAGTAATGGGCCATTGAAAAGAAAGCCAATACCCCTAACAGAGGGCACTATGTTCATAAATAAAGGTGTGTCCTGTTGGCGGTTCCCTCCCAGGGCTGCCTGTGTTCTGCGTAGTGAACATGGGGCCAGCTGGGTGCTGCTGGCCTGGGTTTCCCCACTCTGGGTGTCAGATTCTTCTCTGTTACAGCTACCTAGTGTTCACCTGTCCATAGATCTGTTTACAACAACGCCCAGGAGCGTTCTTCTGTCCTCCTCCCGCCACATCTCCCACCAGGGATTTTATGAAGAAAACCAAAGAATTTCTTGGGAGTGACTAAAAATGTCCTATGACAAGTAAGGATCATATACAGTTTGTTCCACACTCATACACAGCAAACCATGAGGAAGAAAAAGTGGTTCTGATAGTGGTTGCCACTTCCCTTCCATCGAGGAGCCGCCACCCTTAGCCAGAAGCACTGGGGTTCATTGGAGTCTTAATGATGATCTTGTCCCACTTTATGTGGCTTGCACTTCTTAAACTTCTTGAGCTTTCATTTAGTAAGCTGGTCATTCATAGCGCATAGTCTTTATTTTTTCCAGAGAGAGAGAGAGAGAGAGAGAGTCAGTTTTATTTAGTTTTCCATGTGATTTTCATTGCTCTGATACTTCATTGTGTACATGGTGCTGGGGTTCAAACCTTGCACATGCCAGGCAAGCACCACAGTAACTGCTGAGCCAACGTTCCAGCCCCTAGTCTTTGTTTCTTAATGCCCTTAAGAACCAAGATAGAAAGCCCTCTCAGTAGGATTAGCATTCTTTTGAGTGCTAAAACCACAGATGGGAAGTTGAAAAGCTCTTTTGAAGGGCAGAGTGACTGTGGATGGCATGTTGCCAGGAACAAGACACAGTGACTTCCTGTGTACATTTAGACCTCCCTAGCAAAGAGGTAGATGACACAGGCCACCGCTTCTTAATCATTGCAAGCCCAGCTTGCATGCAACACATCCATCTCCTCCCCCTAGGGATACCCCAGAAGATACACCTGAAGGTGAGGAACAAACTTTCACTGTGCATGGGGGAGGGGAGACCAGCCACAGAAATGGCCTTAATTCAGCGGCTGCTAAGACCTTGTGTTATGTGAAGGTTGAGCAGCATATCACAAGGCAGGACCTCTCCTGCAGCTAGCCACATTATCTGTTGAAAGCAGCCTCTCTCATGTGTTGTATTATAGTTCTACTCTACAGTGTTCTGGGTACACTTCTGAGTAGAACAGAATGGTGGAATTGTACAAGTTAGAGCTGGGAGGGGTTCTGGAGGTTATGACAATTTCCACAGCCCCATTTTACAGGTGAGACAGCAGAACCGTGAGAATCGGTAGTCAGACTCAGCCTGGTGAATTATGCTTCATAGTGTCCTGTTCTTTCTGCTGTCTTAGAATGGAGGTCTTTGGTGGAGCCAAGCATTAACTTACCCATAAGACACAAGCCTCTTGGATCTTCTGAACCCCAGCTGCTTCAGCTCTCTCTCCCTGCACCATGAAAAAAGAGGGCTGGGGCCTACTACGAAGCCTGGCGTGATATGAGGTCACAAGTACCATGCTCCAAAAACTATCTTCAGGCAAACTTTTCAATATGCCCTTGAGTTATTTCTCAGACTATCTCTGAGGATGGTAGCCCAGCTTCATAAATGAGAATTTGAGATGCCAAAAGAATGCACAGTGAATCCAAGGCCAGAGCTGGTGGAAACCTTGCCGCTTATACCTGAAGACTTTTGGTCTAAGGAAAAGTCCATGGTGACACTTAGAAAGTATCTTTTCTGATTATAATAAATGTAATTTTGTGAACAACCAAGAAACAAAGGAATGTTTGGCCTTTTGAGAACCTGGTCAGTTTCTGTTAGACTATCTTGAATCCCTGTAAGGAGGAAAATGTCACTACATCACTTTATTTTTGGTGGTGCTATGATTGAACTCAGGACCTTTGTGCATGCTAGGGAAATACTCTACCACTTTAAGCTATACCCCCGGCCCTTTTTAAAATTTTATTTTGAGCCAGGGGCATGGTAACACATGCCTGTAATCTCAGGAGGAATCCCAACTTCAAATCCAGTCTCAGCAACTTAGTGAGGCCCTGAACAATTTAGCAAGATCCTGTCTCAAAAAAAAATAAATAAATAAATAAAAAATAAAAGGACTGGGAATGTGGCTCAGTGGCTAAGCTCCCCTTCGTTCAATCCCTGGTACAAAAAAAAAATTTTTTTTTTTTGAGACAGTTTGACTAAGTGCCCAGTTTGGATTTGAACTTAGGATCCTCCTTTCTTACTACATTGCTTTGAGTGGCAGTTGCTGGAAATTTTTATAGCAATTATTTTTGTTTGGTTTTTTTTTGAGACAGTGTCCTGCTAAGTCGCTTAGGGCCTTGTTAGCTTGCAGAGACTGGCCTCCAATTTATGGTTCACCTGCCTCAATCTCCTGATTTGGTGGGATTACAGGCATGCACCATGCCCTATTGAGAAATTCTTTAAGAGACCAGCCAATATGAGTGTTACAGATCTGAAAAGCTATAATTAATTTCACTCATGAATGACTAATTTTAGATTCCTAAATCCTAAGAAGGTTACAGCAAGCCTCTGAGTATAGATACTATGGAGAAAAGTATATGAAGCTCCAAGGTGAGCAGTCATGGGTCCTGAAAAGAGGTTCACATACAGGGTAAAAGGGCTACCTTCCCTCTGGCTCTTGTCTTTGATGCCCTACTGAAATTGCACCAGTGAAATTGGTAGTCCCATGGAGATGAATCACAAGGTGGGAGGGGGGAGTCCATTAATTAATCTGGACTTGTTTTCATTAGGGATAAAGAATGCATCTTAACAAAATAAGGGAAGAAAGTTTATTTTTCAGGAAGCTGGACCAAATGTTCCCAGATGCTGCTTTACTCTAAAATTCAGGGAAAGAAGGTTTAGACCCCTTAAAAAAAGAAAGAAAGAAAAGAAAACCACACACTCAAATTGTTATTTCTTAAAACAGAATAACAAACCCTCCAAAATAGTAAATGTTACCAGAACAATAATAAATAATGGCACACATGCCCATCTCAAAAAACATGGTTAGTCACATCCTGACATCACATAACCCGCAACCATGTGTTCAGGCATTTCTGTGATGATTGGAGACACATTCTGACAGTCGTAAACATCCATCACAGATTTAAGTTTGCATCTCAGGATTCCAGAACCCAGACTGCTGGTTGTTGCCCAATAGTGACATACCAAGTGCTCCTGAGATCTCTGCAAGGGTCTCTGGGTTTACACGATACGGCTGAAATACAACTCGGTATAAGAAAGTACCTGGGGTGAAATAACCCTTCATGAAGCCTCATAAAGAAGAAAGGAAATGTGCTGTTTAAAGCTGAAATTGCTTTACTGAAGCAGTCAAATCATACATGAAATACAACAGCCTTTCCATGCCAGAGGAGTAATAGCTCATTTCCCCTGCATGCCCTGGGCTCTCCTTTCCCTTAAGTTTTATTACATGTTTAGGAATACATTATTGGTCATTCCCAGTGCATGAACTTCTGACAGCCTAAAAGGATCTGTTTACCCTATAAACTGTTGAACGTGCAATTGGCATGAGTCAGACTAAGTCTCGGTTCATTTTTTAGAGCACACGAGTGCTTTGCTATCTAGAAACCCGCGGTTATCCGGACTAGAGTTTATCTGGACCCTGTCTGTCTCCTAAGACCCACTGGCCATTGGTTAATAGTTTGCACTTTCATTCCTCCCTTGCAACACCAGCAGACCTGCACATGGGAAATGGAAATGAAAGGATTAACTATTTACACTAAGAGAAAGCTGAAAGTCCTTGCTAAAACAGAGTCATAGGATTTTGTATGTACTCTGAATAAATAGAGGCTCTTCAGTTACAGACACACACACCTCCCTTTAACAAGGATTGCCTAAGGACCAAGCCAAGAACTGTTATAGGTCAGGCTAGTCCCAAGTACACCAAGAAGCAAATTTTTTAAAAAAGTTTCCCACATGCTCCGTTATGATCCTCATCACACATCCGTCCCCAGCCCGCTTCCTTCGGTGATGTTTGGGGTTGGGGAGGGAATGGCTGCCTATTCCTTTCAAGCACTCAGCATCAATCCCAAACTTAACAACTCTACTGAACTGACAACCCAAGTGATAGCTCTTCACCCAAGCTTTTCCACTTTAACCTACATTAAAACTCAAGCACACAGCGGGACAGGGAGACTTAGAGAAAACTTCAGATGACAGTAGAGACCATGCGTGTTCCATTCCTCAGCATATTCCCAGCACGTGACACTTAAAAAGAGGTCAATAAATAGTTGCTAAATGAGTGAGTAAATCAGTAAAAGATGTGATGTGGAACGGCAGAGCATGGCCCGCTGTTAGACCGGTCTTCTGTTTGAAGGATTCCCAGGAGCTGGAGGAATGGGTGCGGGGTCCCTGAGCTGCACCCTGGGCAATGATGAGAAGCTCCTTTTTGGGATAGTAACTCTTCCAGATGCTTTCTGTCCCTTTTTCCCCTTTTCACCTGCTACCCCACCCTATTAGGTCTGTGGTGCTGCTGGGGCCCAGCACAGCCACCTTCAGTCCGTCAGGAACATCCAAATTTAGTCCAAGACCAGCATCAGAGACCGTCTGTTTAGCCTCAGACATTGCTGTGGATTTTCTGGATAGTATTTCAGTTTTGGTTTTTTGGCGTTGTTTTTGTTGGTTTTTTCTTTAAACAGTGCTTTGAGCTGCTGACAGAGTAGCCTGGTGTACTTGGGTGGCCCTGAAGTGCTTTGCATTATTTGGACCTGTGCTGCTGTATTATTGGTAACAAGATCAGAGGAATTTGGATGTGTTTAGGTTAGGATTTGGGTCTGGATTACAACATATAGACCAGCTTTTAATCCTTTCTTCCCTTCTTGTACTATTTAAGACCGTGGTCACTTAGAATTAGTGTATAAACATCTCCAAGTAGCGTGAAAAAAGGCAGCGTGTGGAACACGAGGTCAAAGCTGTTGGTTCACATGTTCTCCCCCAGAAAAGCCTGGAGATTTAAGATGTCTCAGCCCGTGCCTTCAGTTGCCTCCAGTGTCAGTTTTCTTCTTGATAGAAGTATTCACTTCTTTGACCTTCATTACAGATGCTACTGAGGCCAATAGGTCCAAGTTATAAGCTCACTGTTCCACAGGTTAGGACTTCTTTTCCCACCCTGAGAGGTTTCTGTGACCCAGCCTGCTCCTATCAGTTACCCATCCCCTCCCACAGGTCCCTGTCTTCTATCAGGGATCACTGAATGCACAGAAATGCTCTTTCCCTTTGAGGGAGGCTCATGCAAATGGGAGACCAAGATCAGAAGGGCTGATTGTTTTCAAGCACAGGAGAAACAGCCCCAGAACATTCTGCACTGACATTATTGGAGAAATGCACTGATCTTGTGTTTGTGCGTGTGTATTTTTTTTTTTACCATAGAAGTGGGTGGAAGGGGGAATTTGCTGCTAGTTCTTTTCATTGTGATGGTCGTTGCTTTTCTTGGATAAAGTTTCGAAATTCCTCTCAAACCGGAATAGGTGATTGAAAAGGTATCTGTAATGAGAATGGGATGACAATTCACTGAAGGTGTTCAGACTGTAGATATCTTATTATAGCTAAATAGTGACGGTGTGTACTCATGGGGAGGGAAACAATATATCCCTTTCCAATTCAATACAGTTTTGATGTTGTCCGCACAGTGCTTGTAGAGTGAAGATGTGTGAAGGCGGGGTCTGCTTGTATTTATGTGTTTGTTACATAAAAAGTTAAGTCATAGACCTTTCCAATGGAAGTATTTAAAGCATTAGACATAGTATCTGTAGCTTATCTTCCCTTTTTAAAGAGTACGCTACACCAAAAAAAGATGTATATAACATTAGCTGTGAAACTATCATTTTTCTGGCAGTACCTAGAACCCCTGCATGTTTTTTTTTTCCTGACCTAGTGACTGGTTTTAATCCTAATGGAATGGGCCAATCTTTAATCTTTTTGTCTGCAAGTTCTAAAATTCCTGGGCACAGAGTGTACTGTGCCTGGTTACTTCTGCCTAGTTAAACGGATTGACCGCATATCTTCAGTTCTAACCTACATGAAATGCACAGGCAGATTAAAAAGATGCCTGGGAAGGGAACTTGGGTAAAGACAGCACCCAAGAAAAACCAAATAACAAAATGGCTAAGGCAGCACTGTGCTCCCCTCCCTAAAGTCTTTGCCAGCTACCCGTTACAAGGTAGAAACAGCACTGGTCCTATTTGATTTGCCAAGCAGTTGGCCAAAACAAAAATGGAAACAACCCAACCCTTCAGAAATTTCAACAATTTTACTTGGAAGTAAGGATGGAATTTTACATCTACAATTTAGAAAACATTTCACTCGAAATCTATTTTGTTTCTTGAACTATTAAGTAATGATAATGTCCTATGTAGAATATTTGTAAGTTAACAGATAATTCATAGATAAAGTAAAGAACAGAGGGCTATACAGTCAGGCCTCTGCATTCACAGGATCAAATCCATGGATTCAAACAAAACTAGACCAAAACATTGAGGGGGAAAAATTGTCTGTACCAAACACATTCAGACGTTTTTCTTGTTATTATTCCTAAACAGGCAGTACAACAAGTATTTGCACAGCATTTATATTGTGTTAGGTATACAAGTAATCTAGAGATGAGTTAAAATATATAGGAGGACGTGTGAGGTCATATACAAGTACTATGCCATTTTATTTAAAGGACTGAGAACTCAAGGTTTTTGTCATCCATTGGGGTTGGGGGTTCTGAAACCAATCCCCCATGGCTACCAAGGGATGGCTGTATTTTATGTCAGAATAAATAAGGCATGTGAGTCATACATGTTCAAAATGCTTGGAATTCACTGCTTTAGGAAGAGACATCAACTAGGCTTAGTGTTCAAAGGTTGGTGGCAAAGGTAGGCATGGTGGCCTTAGAGGACAGACCTACCTGCAAAGTCTGAAAGGATGAGAGTGGCCACAGATGAGAATAAATAAGGCATGTGAGTCATACATGTTCAAAATGCTTGGAATTCACTGCTTTAGGAAGAGACATCAACTAGGCTTAGTGTTCAAAGGTTGGTGGCAAAGGTAGGCATGGTGGCCTTAGAGGACAGACCTACCTGCAAAGTCTGAAAGGATGAGAGTGACCACAGATGAGAAGTAAAGAACCTGGAGGACCTGTTGAACTAACCAGGAGGGAAAAAAAAAAATCTCCGTTTAAGAAATGCACAGAATTGGTGGCTCCATGGTTATGACGCTTGCCTGGCATGCACTATAACCTGGCACCAAGTACAGAACTGAGTGTTGAAGCAATAAAGAGTATATGAAAAACTAAATAAATTTGGTTCTCTCTTTCTCTCCCTCTCTCTGACTGTTCCTCTCTCTTTAAAAAGAAAAAAGAAAAGAAATGCACAGAATTAAAGACCCAGAGAAGGTGGAAACACTCACTAGAGCAGCTATTCTATGGAGGAGCTGGTTGTAAGGTCAGTCGAGCGGAGCAGTTCCTGCTTATCTGCAGGGAACACACTCACATTCCCCGGGGATGTCAGAAACTGAGGAGAGAAATGAATTCTATATCTATGTGCTCTTTTTTCCCTGCACATATATAGCTTTGATAACCTTTCACCTTTTCACTTCAAGCACTTTCCTCTTTCTTCTTTGCAGCATTTCCACTCTTGCACTTTGGGAACATTCGTTAAATAAAATAAGGGTTACTTGAACACAAGCACTGCGATGCTGATAACCACGTTGGCTGCTATGTGATTAATAGGCAGATAGTGTATACAGTGTGGATACTCTGGACAAAGGGACACATGATGTCCGAGGCAAGACATCAGGTCAGTGCAGATATTATTACACTATGCAGAATGAGTCATAGTTTAAAATGTGTATTTCTTGAGTTTCTGTGTAATATTTTCAGAATGCAGGAAACTAAAATTGCAGAATAGGAATCTTCAGGTAAGGGAAGGGCTTTTTTATGAGAAGCTCGTTTGGCCAGATGGCTGTGAGGGATACATTAGTGGGGTCCATGTTATGTCCATCATGCATGCCAGGCACCCATCCTGCCCTCTGCGTGGCCAGAATTCCAAGAACACAGACGCCGGTATAGAGTGAGTTTTGATTCAGACTTTGGCCTCTTGCACTTACAGATCCAAGTGTGACCTGCTTCAATTAAGGCAAGTCTTAGAATTTCTGTAACTATTTTTTTATTTTAAAGAGAGAGAGACAGTCAGAGAGACAGAGAAAGAGAAAATCAATTTTATTTAGTTTTTCATGTGGCTTTCGTTGCCCCAACATTTTGTTGTGCATGTGGTGCTGGGGTTTGAACTTGCATACTTGAGTATGCCAGGCAAGTGCTGTAACTGCTGAGCCACCGCTCCAGCCCCAGATTTCTGTAACTTTTAAAGATTTTTTGGAAAAAGAAGGCCTGTGGACTCTTGCCAGAGTAGCTGTGTTGACTTTTGTGGGTTTTGATTTGCAGAGAGCCTCTCAGGGATTGATGTATGAAGTGGGCGCCTTTCCCTCACTTACCCAAAGACACCTGTGTTAACTGGCCATGATGATAAACTTGCCATGAATTTTGGCAGAATGGAGCCAAAAACCAAAGAAAAGGTTTAACAGACAAAATTCAAAGTCTCAAACATTTTCGCTGTCCATTCCAATCTGGACCATGGCTTGTGTAGGTGCTAATGAAGTAGGTTTGTGTGACTAGAGAAACCAGTTAGTTAAGCTAGTAGGTTGTATGTGCCTAGGTTAGCAGGCTCAGAGTTGTTGGAAAATCCACTGAAAGTCTCTTTGGGTGGTGGAGAGAAGTCCAATGTGAAAGCTGTCTTGTGATGACCAAGACCAATCCCTGATTTGGAGAAGCAAGGAGCACATCAGTTTTGTGTTGTGACCAGGACTTTTTGAGTTGTTGCATAAATGCCATTTGTTTCCAGAAACTGTTGAGTTGTGTGTTTCCTGTTCATCACCCACTGCCTTTCTTTCCTGAGCACACTTGCTCTGAGGTCCTCACTCTCCCAGACTGGCTAAGAAGGTCAGTTGTGAGGTAGGCTGGGAAGTGACAGCGGCTCTCCACTGGAGGTGACAAAGGTATCATCTCCATTTACCACACTGGTAGCATAGTGACCAAACCAAGCAACACCAAGAACCCAGACCAGCTCCTTGGCATCTCTCTCCAGTCACGTTGTGTGCTCTGGGTTGCAGAGGGCCTTGTGAATTGCACAGTAATAGCTGGTTCCTCTGCGGGAGAAAACATGTGCTTTGAGTTTTCCAAATGAGTCAGGCGCATGCTGCGAGATAAATGCTGATAGCAAGCAGATGTGACATGTGCTTTTCAAGAGCGACAGACAGAGGGGCATTCGGGGATTGGCATCTTCCACACTCTTTGAGACAATGGACTGACACTTACGGGGGCCTGCTCCCTTAACAAGAAACATGGAGTGGTGGGTGATTCCCCCTGCCCCCCTTCTTTCTTTCCATAAGAGGAATCTACATTTTTAAACCTTAAATGTAAACGTGTTCTGGCTCCAATTTGTCGGCTGACTGTAATCGCCTTGGAACTTATATAAACTCTAGGTGAGTAATTTCCCCAAGTACAGTATCCTCTTGGAATGTATGTGCTATGAACTCAGCTTAAACTTTTAACCTCACATTTTTCTGGGAAGGATTATTATCTATGTTTTTATTGTTTAAAGAGGCAGTCAGAAACTCAAGAGAGTGATGCTCTCAGTAGTTGAGTTAGTACCCCATCCTGAGGCTTCTCCTGTGCTGTGTGTCGGACAGGATGGCTGGCTTGGCCCTCTAAGAACAGGATTAAAGGATCCCATGTACCAGAATTAAAATGACAAGGCCCCCGGGTGCAGTGGCCCACACCTGTAATTCCACCACCTCAGGATGCTGAGGCAGGAGGACTGCAAGTTCTAGGCCAATGTGGACAATTTAGCAAAACCCTGTCTCAAAATAAGAAAATAAAATAAAATTAAAAGGGCTGGGGATGTAGTGTGGCGGTAGAGCACACCTGGGTTCCATCCGCGGTTCTAGGAGGGAAAAGATACAAAGCATCAAGACCCTGCCTCTGTTGCGACGCCCCCAGATGAAGATGGATTGTGAATGGGGGCACTACCTTCTCCCTACTCAACCACGGAAATTTAGAGCATCTTTTTGTCAATGTACACCATGCACCAGTGGCCAAGTGACGTCCATGACAACTTCAACCCAAGCCTGGGATCTGAACCCTAGACAGCTGTCGCCTTCTTCCAGGCTTGTCTCTTACCTCCAGGCACTGGGTCCACAGACGTCAGGCTGTCCCAGAGGGTTTGAAGATATAATATCTCTTCACAGCTCTAGTACCTGACCTTGGGCCCATTCATCACTTGCTCAACCTTTAACTGAGTGGGTGAGGCCATGAGTACCAGGTTGGGTCATTTATTTTGTGTTACATTTTTGAACTGAGTTAGTTTCAGTATGGAAACAGACTGGCTGCTTCTCCCTACTGTTTCCCATTATTTGTACTTAGATTTCATTCGATGACTCCCAGGAGGCAGCTGTGTGGGCTCATGGGCAGAATGCTGGGCAAGAGCATCATCAGGTACTGGTTCTGCTGACCACGTGTCTGACGGCCTCAGTGTGTTCATCTGTGGAAGGAAGGTATTGGGCTCAGTGCTCGTCCTGATGAAATGGTAATAACCCCATTAATTTTACCATGAGGTTTCAAAGAAAAGCAACATCAGAGCAAGAAGCAAAAATGGGAAACCTTTAAGGTGGGAAGTTGTGTTCTACCACATTGGACATCCTGTGCAAGGCCTTTCTGATACATTTGACACAATATTCTACTGCAAACATGGTCATGGCCATCACCTGTTATATCAAACAGTGGATAACATACAGTGGATAATTTGGATTATTTTGTTTTTTTAAAGAGTCACAGAAAGAACCAATTTTATTTTAGTTTTTTATGTGGGCTTCATGGCTCCTACACTTTGTTGTGTACGTGGTACTGGGGTTCAAACCCGTGTCCTTGCACATGCCAGACAAGCGCTGCAACCGCTGAGCCACCACTCAAACCCAATATTTTGGATTCTTGAGCAAATTAAAAACATGCTGTTCTGGTGCTGGAAGGCCACGATACAAGGCACTGGACACTCCTCCTGCCCCTAGTACCAGGTTGTCGCCATCCCTCTTACAGAGTTCTTCTCGTCTCTGACCTGTGGGATCACAAGGCAGATTCAGCCCCGATTTTATATTTCTGTGTTCATTTGATTGTTGTGCTGGTATTGACCTCACCTATGAGCAAACAGATGCAATTTAACTAACTATTAAATGCTGCAGATGCTGTAGGAAAAAACATGTTCCTATCTCCAGAAGAAAGTTGAAGGATTGGGACCTACTCTAAGGAAGGACTGATGTGGCCCACATGTTCCAGATTCAGCCAGATACCACCATCTGCACCCTATACTCCAGGTGACCTCCATCACAAAGTCCTGTGAATACCGAAACACATTTTGTTATCAACCTTGGTAACAAACAGAATCTGACGGGTCCCTTGTGTGGGGGCTGGTGCAGGAATATGTGTTGAGTTAGTTAATTTTACAGATATGTGTTGAGAGCTTATTATGGATCTGGAACTGAGGTACAAGGACTCGTGAGTGGCATTGCTGAAGAGGAGCTTTCTGTTTGGAAGAGGACACAGATGTGTGCACAGTCTGTGGGAGGTGATAAGCGGCACCCTGCTGGTGCACATGAAAAGCTACACGGAAACAGGAGCCACGGATTCTTTCAGGATTTCCCTTGGCTGAAAGACAGGCAAAGAGCGATCCTGGCAGAGGAACCTGCGTAGGCAGATGTGGAACAACATCAAAGTACAGGACATGGCTGAGGAGTTAGGAGGGTCAGTGTGATTGGACACAGATTCAAGGTGGAGTGCAGAAGATGCCTGGAGAGACAGGCTGGGTGCTGGACCAGCCTTATGCAGGACCAGTTAGTAAATACACACATGTTCTCAGAAGATTCAGGGGGCCTTTTATAAACGAGGTCTGTGTGTTGTGTACCTTAAATATATGCAGTAAAAATTTTAAAAAGTAATTTGAAGTGTAGAAAAACCATGAAAAATAATATCAAACAATGAACAGTTATTTATATAGTTCATGTTCAGTTGTTAGAGGTGGGAAGAAAAATTGACCTTGAGCTTCCTAGACACCAAAGCAAAAAGAGAAATAGGAAATTCATTGTACCTATATGAAAAAAAAACTTAGTTGTTCAAGAGAATAGTTTCTTCTGGAACTGAAGGTCAAAGGAAATTTCTCCACTGATTTTTATTTAAAGGCTTAAAATGGAATATAGTGAAAATATCTTCAACAATATCCCCACGCTAGCAGTTTTTATAGGACTGTTTCTTGTAATGTCCCTCACTACAAGCCAGTGGCATACTGCCAAAGTGTAATTCAGTAAAAGCAGCTCTACACAGGGCCAGAACAGTTCAGCCTACGCCTGCTTTTTGATGGTTTGGCTTGACGTGTGGATACAATTTAGGATATCTAGAGGAATAGATTTTCTTCATGTCTTTTAGGCAATCATCCATGAATACTATTTCATGCAACAGGGCTCTCTGAAAGTATTAGCAGGCAGTGTACTTGAGTTTCTATTCATTGGCAAAGACCCTCAAGAACAAAGGAGATTGAAACTTGGGTTATGTAACAAAGAAAAAAATTTTTTTTCCAAAGATGTTTAATCATGGAAGGAAATAATTGATGATTCTGGACCAATAGTGCAATCCCCTGGCTCGGCTCAAACTGACCCAGCATCAGAGCTGTGTTGGTAAAACTCCCTGACCTCACAGCACGTGCCCTGCCATCAACTCCAGGCCGAAGGTTGTTTGTAAAAGTCCTCATGTTCTACAAGTATAACTGTGGGTTGAGCACCTTTTTAAATTTGACCCTTAGCCTTAGTACCTAAAGCAGATTGTAAGAAGCACAAACCTAAGTTCCAAAAATAGGTTTTGGGGGCCGGAGCTCGGTGGTTACAGCGCTTGCTTGGCATGCATGAGGACATGGGTTCGAACCCCAACTTGACGTACACAATGAAGAGTAGGAGCAACAAAAAAACCACATGAAAAACTAGATAAGGTTGATTCTCTCTCACTGTCCCTCTCTCTCTCTTTAAAAAACAAAGCTGTTTTGTACGCTTGTGTTTGTGTGCCTGTGTATTGTTGTGCTTTCCTTTTGATTTGCAAGCTGTGGCATACACTAGAATGAGAGTGTACATTTTGGTAAATACGAGTAACAAATCCCACAGATTTATATAACAGTGAAATTGATTACTAGACTTCCATCATTCCTGACAAGTATCTGATTTAAACTGCATAAAAACTGCGCCAGAATCACTGACTGATTATGATTATCTCATCATACAGATGAGAAAATTGTCTTGATTTATTTGGGGGGGTACTGGAAAATTGAACCCAGGGACAGTTTGTTACTGAACCTCATCCTCAGCCCTTTTTATTTTTTGAGACAGGGTCTTGCTAGGTGGCTGAGGGCCTCACTAAGTTGCTGATGCTGGGCTCAAATTTGAGATCCTCCTGACTCAGCCTCCCGAGTTGCTGAGATTACAGGTGTGCACCTGTAATTGGCTGAAATTCTTTCCATTGTAGATTCCTCTGTATCAATAAGCTCATCTTTTCAAATGTTAATATCCTTGGGATAGTTGTGTAGGGTTCCACCTTCACACTAAATTATGAATTTAGTGAATGACATAGCAGGTTGCTTTCCTTCGGACATCTGGCATAGACACTCCATAAGAGAGACAGTATCGTTTTAGGAGGAAGAGGTGACTTTGGACCAAAAACACTTGGAAGCACCACACATGCAGCTTTGTTGGCTGGCAGGCCCACAATCATGCTGTGAACAAGGAAAGAACGTTCAGGAAGAAGAGCAATGCAGAGATGGGGGCACAAGGACTCCCAGGATAAACTTCTGTTGCTGAAAATGTAACTAACCTGACTGGTGAGAGGAGGACAGGGATCTACTCACCAATGGTTCCTTGTCCTGAAAGAAAGGGAGGAACAGCATCTAAGAGTTTTATAAGCACAGTTGTTATTGTACTTGCTGACTTGTCCACTCTTTTAAGTGTTCCTGGGAATCAGATTTTGTGGCAAAAGCTGCTCAAATGTCACATCTATTAGTTGGCATGCCATCAGCGGCAGGAATGCCTTTAGTTCTTTCTCCAGCATGATCTCTGTGTCTCCCATGTCTGTAACATACCAGTTCTGGGACATGGAGGTCACAGGTCACCAGTGAAATGACTTTGGTATAGTCAACCTAGGGTCTACAGACTTCTCTGATGCCTGGGTGGTATTTGGGGAGATCGACCCACATATACAAATGCTGTGAATGAGTCTCCTAAAGAGGCCACCGATGATGTCAGCACCTACTTTCAAGCCACATGAGCATGTGCAGGAAGGATGGCGCCATGTTAATTAGGACTAATGGCCAAAAGGCCCATTGCGGATGATCCAATTAGGCAGATTTAAGATTATACAGATAACTAATAAAAATACCAATCTAGTTCAGTTTTACAGGGTCTCTGAAGTGAGGTCATGTTTATCACACTATATTCTATTATAGTCAACTAGTTTCCTATGCCTTGCCATTGTGGAGGCAGAGGGCTATGAACAGCCTTAAAAATTATTATTTAGGCTTAATATTTTTTCAAGGACCAATTATGTACATGGCACATTACCAAGTTCTTTTCATTCCTTATCCCTCCTGCTGTCCAGTTGGGACTGTTTTTTACAGTTCATTAGCCCCTCTACTAGAAGGTAGAAATGAAAGAAGGTGAAACTTACATCTGTCCAGTTGATCCACTGAACGATTTTGTGGGGAAGATACTGAAACTGTTGGCTATAGCAGACCCTCATATTGCCCGTGGTTTAAATTTTTCTCTGATTTCCCTAGATTCCAAATATTTGAGAAAGCTAATACTTGGCCAGACCAAATGTTTCTTGGTAGTATACGAAATCAAGTCAGCAGGATTGTTTTATGTGGTACTACTTTTATCACACACAGGAAGAGCAATCTGATAAGCCCAACAAGATAGTGAAGCTTTCACAAATGACACGCTGAGTTTATATGGTGATTACACTCATCAAGATGATTTCTGCCCATCTCTCAATCCTGTCAGCAAAGGTTCTGAATTTCCTAAGAGCACAATATTATTAGGAGCTGTGGAAATACAGTCAGGTATGGGTATATCTGAACCACTGCTGAGAGAAACTGAGCAGATCTCAAGTTCTGCATAGGAGAATTTCACTAAAGGATTGCACCATGACATTAGAGCCTTCAAACATTGCTTTAGTAGCGAGGGGGAAATCACAATATTTTAATAGTGTCAATTCTCCAGGGCTTAGACTAGAAGCAGATCATTTGCTGCCATTAAGAGAAATGAAATTTTGATCATTAAGCCTGGATCTTTTTTGGGGGGCGGGGAGAAAGAGAATAACAAAATAAAGAAAAGCAAGGTTAGAGCCTAGTGCAAGAGTCCTGTAGCTTCAGCAAATTTTTTGCTTCTTGTGAGGCACTCCTGGTCACTGCCATGTGCTAAATTCCTTAGTGGATTCTTCCTTCAGTTTCTTATCCTAATGCAAGAGACACATTTTTTAAAAGCAGGACATACTTTATCCCCCTTGGAAAAAGAAATAACAAATAATTAAGGCCACAGCTCCCAGAGACCCAAGTTTATTGGCAATAAAAGGCAGCTGTGCTGACAACTCGGCCAATTAACCTGCCAAAAGTGAGCATGTCACTGTGTTAGAAAACAGGGCTGGAAACATCCAGGGGTCTATACACAGCAGAGACAACAGTCCCAAAGAATATGGGACAGCAATGTGGCACCCCACCCTTCAGCTGAGATGGTCACATTCTGCATTCTTTGCCCAACAGCCCCCTCACCACATGGCAAACCCCTCAGGCTTGCTATCAGATATATACCTGACCTCTTCCAGAGGTTGTGCATTCCTAGAAGGTGCTGATGGGAATAGAAGAAATGTGGAAATTAAATGTTTTGAGCACTTTAGCTAGTTTGATGTGTTTTCCTGTCTAATCTTCACAATTTCACTTCTAGGAAAATATAATCATCCCTATGATTTGAGATGGGTAAAAAATGGAGACATGGAGTTTCGAAATTCAGGTCTCCCTGGTTCCCACATCTGTTCTTTTCCTGTAGCATGTTTTTCCATCAAGAAATGTTTGTTCTAGGGGCTGGATCGGTGGCTCAGCGGTTATAGTGCTTGCCATGAATGTGTGAGTATGCGGGCTTGAACCCCAGCACCACAACACACGAAAGTCACATGTAAAACTAAATAAAAAATTCTTTTTTTCTCTTGCTCTCTCACTGTCCCTCCCTCTCTTTAAAACAAACAAACCAAAACAGAAATGTTTGTTCTCAATTTGGTTGTTATGAATTCATGGTGTGACTTTGAGCAAGTCACCCAACTTCTCTGAGCCTTGGCTTTCTATCTGAAAAATGAGATATTAAAGACTTCAAGGTCTTTTTTATCACAATGCTTTTCCAGCTTTAAGGGGTTTAGGGCATCCAACCTGGGGATCTTGGTAATATGAACATTCTGATTTAGAAGATCTGGGCAGAGCCCTGAGGTTGTGCATCTATCAAGGTTCCAGGAGATACACATGCTGCTGGACAGCACTTTTGAGTAGAGGGATTGTGTGGGATTCCAAGATGGTGGTAACCATGTCTTAGTCTTCCAATCATCATGGCAAGCCCATGCTTGTTTAAGTGCCTTTCATAGTTGGCATGCAATAATATTAGATAAATTGGATCAAGTTAGTAGCAGAAGGAATGACTCAAAAGGACACAGTCTAAGCAAAGTGTATAGTTCTAAAAGCTCAGTGAATGTTCACTTTCCTGAGAGCTTCATCTCTCAGAAGCCAAACCTGCCCTTGGCCTTCTCCACCATCCTTCCCAGAGGTTTCCCAGTAATCCTAACATCCTCCATGGTGGGTTTATCTGTCTCTATCCTCACTTTACTCTATGTCACTTGATCCAAAATGTGATTAACTTTTAAATGGCAGCTGTTAAATGCCATTAGGAAGCACCTTACTCTTCCAAAGATTTGATTTTGCAGATTAAACCACACAAACAACACCCCACCCCATACATTGTGACATACAGTTTCTTCTTCCATTCTGACGCTGCTGTTCGCTCTGGTAACACACTTTCCTACTCTTCCGTGCTCACTCCATGCTGTGTTCCAGGTGCAGTGGTAGTTACTGTTTGTAGGAATGGTTGCAAAGGCCAGAAGCCAGATTTTCATCATCTCTGTGGGGAAGCATATTCCATAAACTCAAAGACAAAAATATATCATGAATCAAGAAAGAGAAATAATTGGCCAGGAAAAAAATTCTTTTCTTTTTTTAAAACTCCCTTTAAAATCATTTGTTTGCAACTGAGTCTAATTAGAGCACTTAAGAAATAAAGGCTTACTATGTTGTGCCCATAAAGAAGGGGATGCTATTTTTTTAACTTGATCCTTTCTTATAATGCCCAAAAGGACAACACTATGTATTTTCATATGACTATCAAGGGACAGAGTTAGCTCCAAGTATTTGACCTAGATAAACAGAATACCATTCACCTCATCTGAAAGCATAGGGATAATTAACTTGGACAACCATATAAACAGCAGGAGTCTCCTGCAGACTGTCTGCCTTCTTAAATCAGCAGATAGCCTCCTAGGGAGCTGCCACAGCCAGGCCATTTACTGTGACTGCTTTTTATTGCTGTGTTTTGAATTGTTCTAATGAAGTGTATGGTGTGGTAGAAAAAAACTTTTAGGCATTTCTGTTTTTTTGGATTTATTCCTGAGTTCTAGCCCATTCATGTTTAACCATTTGGCAAGATTTATGATAGATTTGTTCTACTGAATTAAATAAAATCTTCATTCTGCAGAGTTGATAATTAGTCCATACTAACCATTGTACCCCGGAATCAAAGACACCTGGAATCACAGTCATACAGGACAGTGAAGGCCATTGAGCCTGATCTCCTGTGTCCAGTATCTGATCTCCTACAGAAGCTTTGCCCGATGCTTTATGTTCACAGTGCCCAGAGATAGTTGCATGTTCTCTCAATTGCACCTCCTTAGTTCCTGTCTGAAGATCTTTTAAGAAAGTTCTTGGATGGGGGGTGGGACCCTTTACAGACCAAGGCCAATGAGCTTGAAGGCTGCAAGTCCCCAGTCCAGGCCCTGAGCACCCTGGCCTAGGATGCTTCTATGGCCACCCAGGCATCACTGAGGAGCTGCTGTGGAGCCAACTCTAGCCACAGGTGCCACCCAAGTAGCTCTTCCCCTTTCTGAAGAAGATAAGGGGTATTCTTAAGGAATCTGAATTTCTGTGTTTGCAATTTTTTTAATAAGATTTTTTTTTTTTAAAGAGAGAAGGACAGTGAGAGAGAGACAGACAGAGAGAATCAATTTTTATTGAGTTTTTCACATGGCTTTTGTTGCTCTGACACTTAGTTGTGTATGTGGGTGCTGGGGTTTGAACCCACACACTTGCACATGCCAGGCAACACCATAACCACCAAGCCACCGCTCCAGTCCCCCTGTGTTTGGAATTTGATGAGGTCAAGGTTGATAAAATCCTCAAGAAACTCTCAGAGGTAGAAGAAAGTGTCAGCACACTGAAGCAGCCGGCCTGACTAACAGTGTTCATGAAAAAGACCCTGTCTCCAAATAATATCTATTGAAAAAGGGCTGGGATATAGCTCAGTGGTTAAGTGTCCCTGGATTCAATTTCCAGAACCTCCCCCCCAAAAAAGTATTCAAGATCCCTCCCCACTGACTTTATTAGTATTGACCTACAGATTAAAAAAGAACTTTCTCGAATGAGCTGAAATCCAATTCCCTTTAGTTTTCACCCTTTGATAGTAATGCAGGGAAAAACAAAACAACTTCCTCCTACACTGGATAGTCCTTCAAGTATTAGCAAGTAACAACTATACCTCCAAAGCTCCCCTCCTCAAGATCTCTGTCAGTTTCACAGTGGCAGAAGTCAGACTTCCTTACTACCCTGGTCACACTCTGAACAGGCTCTTCTTCTGTCTTTCCAGCCTTCCTCAAGTTTGTGACCCACAACTAGTTCCATGCTTCATATGCAAATGGGACTAGATGGCCGTCTTTGGCAAACACTGGAATCACCTGGACACTTGCCTGGCCCCTCACGCACAGATCCTGGTTTCATTGACCTGGACTGTGGCCTGGGCCTCAAGATGTATAAAAGCTTCTTGGGTATTTCAAAGGCAGTCAAGTTTAAGAATCACTGTCTGGATTCTTTACTAATCAGAGCTATTGATGGCTACATGGGTGGAATGTGGAAGAAGGATGCTGGAGGGGGTGCAGGTGAAAGGGAAGCCACAGCCCATTGTGGAATGGACAAATCTTTGTAGGAGCTGGACCTCATATTTGTTTCTTTTTTTTTTTTTAAAGAGAGAGGGACAGTGAGAGAGACAGAGAAAGAGAGAAACAACTTTATTTAGTTTTTCACATAGCCTTAGTTGCTCCAACACTTAGTTGTGTATGTGGTGCTAGGGTTTGAACCCGGGTCCTCGTGCTTGCCAGGCAAGCGCCGAAACCGCTGAGCCACCGCTCCAGCCCCTCATATTTGTTTCTTGACTTTTAGTTTTTGTCTTTTCTTTTACATTGATATAAAACCAAGATGATAATAACGAATAAGTTATGATATTGGTGATCATACGTAATATAGCTAATTAGTTATAATTATATTGCTGCGATAGCTGAACTCATGTTTTTCTGTTTCACGTTTTATCATGTTTCTGGCAGATGGGTTTTTTGTTTTTGTTTTAGGGTCTTGCTATGTTGCCAAGCTGGTCTAAAACTCCTGAATGCAAGTGATCCTCCCACCTCAACTTCCCAAGTGCTGGGCCTACAGGCATGTGCCACCATCCCTGGTCTTTGCAGATATTATTTTATTTTGTTCTCTGAGATATTATGTTAAGGCACTAGGGGTTGGGATGTGGAGAAATATACATCTCCCTCCCCAAGTCTGTTACATTACATATTAACCACACCACATAATGAATTTGCTACTCATTTAAACTCCTAAGTCTTTTTCATTAATACTACTGCTAAACTATTTTGCATTTTAGCAATTGTTTTTTTTAAAGAACAACAAAAAAAGTCACCTTTAGTGTTAAAGGTTAGGTAAGAAGACATGGCTTAGATGTGTTATGAGTTTCCCAGTCCTGACCTGCAGAATTAGACAAATTCACCCACATGGTCCACAGTCAATGCTGGAATGCCACAGGCTCCCCATGTAGGGACTTCTCTTGCAACACAGACAGCATGGGGATGCAGGCTAGAGTCCGTGCTGTCTGTAGGCAGATACCATGTAGAAGGAATAGCATTTCAAAAAGAAGAGGTAGATACTATTTATTGACCCAATGTGTTACCACATTCACTGTATCTATTATAAATGCAAGATCCCATTTAATCTACATAGTAGTTCTGTTATGTATGTCCATGATACAGATGAAGAAATTGGGACTCTGGGGCTTATGTGCTAATCATTGGGGTGTTGGGATGGAAACTTGATCCATGCTCCATCCACTGCACCTTATGGCTAAGGGAGGGAGTGGCTTTATCTCCATCCAATTTCATTACACTGGGTTTGCTCCAGAATTCCAGCCTTTTTGACTGTTCAAATCCTATTTCTGAATGCCTTGTACTTGCTAGATTAGGGAAATCTTCCCTGTTACAATGAGGTACAGAACACTTAGAAGACACTCTTCCTGCCTTGGAGCAAGTCACTGTATTAAGTAGTAAATTGGACCATATGTGTGAAACCAGTTGATCCTGTATTCTTGCCTCTGTTCTTGGAAAGTAGAAAGAAGAGATTTATTTTTCTGTTCATGTATCTGATTTATATGAGTAGCCCCAAATTTAGAATAGGGAAAGTGATCTGTAAGGCAGAATTTGTAACATTTAAAGGTCCATTTTGCCCTAGAAAAAATATTGTTATTTGGTGATCACCTATTCTGATCATCTGCAATGCCTGGGTTTTGTTTATTTTGGTACTGGGGACTGAACCCAGGGGTGCTTAACCATTGAGCCACATTCCCGGCCCATTCTTATGTGTTTTGAGGTAGGGTCTCACTAAGTTACTTAGTGCCTTACTACCAAGGCTGGTTCTGAACTTGTGATTCTCCTGCCTCAGCCTCCTGAGCTGCTGGGATTACAAGAGTGCACCACCGCACCCAGCCTTCAATGCCTATTTTACTCATCGTGTACACGATATGTGATAGTAGTTTCAGCTTCATGTCAAGTGTGTTGCACATTATTCTAGCTGTGCATTCCTAATTCCTCAGAAGGCTTCTGTCTCCCCCATGGTAGCAGGAGCTTTTCTTTATTTATTATTTTTTTTAAAGTCCTCTAGGATGTCTCAAACCTGTACCTTGCTTAACCTCCCTGAATAATGAGTTGTTGGCATTCCTAAATCCAGCAATTATTTTCCTAACGAGAAGTGAACTGTTTTAATGGAACACAGACTGCACCAAATTTCAGAACTGCAGAACACTTGAGATTTTGATATCCATCTTTCTCCCTGCCAGTTTCATGCCAGCCTTATTGAAAACTGGGATTTTGAAGCACAAGTATGTCTCAGTACAATCGACTATTTCAAGAATTCCTTCCTGCATAAATACCCACTTCACTTTTCTGTACCAGCTATACAGTGCAAGGAGTCCCTTCCTGTGCTTACCTGGCCTTTCCTGAATCTGGTACCACTGACTTTGACATTTCTAAAAGGCTGGACTTCTTATCCTAGTGCCTTTGATATTCTGTGGCTCTTTGAGAAAAAGCTGATTAAAAATGGAAATAATGTGTGATTCTTCTGACAAAGTTACTCCGCAGAGGCCAGTTGCCCTCCCAGCTGGAAGGGACCAGGTGGGAGTCTGCACAGGACCTCTACCTCTCTTTCCTGCTCTTCACTTTTATCTACTCCACTCTCTTATGCAAAGATGCATGCCCTGCCAGAGTTGAAAGCTGAGACCCATGCATATGAGCGCTCTATGCATTTAATGTCACTTCCAAGTTTCAAACTTAATTTCTGATCTACAGCTCATTCTGTTTCATTGCATCTACCACACTGCAGGGTCCCTGGTCAGATACTTGGTAGAAGGGGACTTTGATAGAACACGTAACTCTAGAGATGCAGGAGGTAATGACATTGTGTGTGTGTGTGTGTGTAGTTCAAATGAATGCTATATGAATAGTCAGCATACATCTGCAGCAGGCTTGTGTTAGGCACTCATGACCGATGAGAAGACACAGTTGCAATCTTTATTATCATGAGAGGTGAGTAGCTAGTGGGGTGGTTTTGGGTGCAGTGGGAGTGTAGAAAATAGAGCCCTTTGGAAGTCAGGCTTTACAGAGGAGTTGGGGTTTGGGGGTGGGTTATGGAGGGTGAGTGTAATCTGGCCAGACAAGCAAGCAGGGGACAGTGTTCCTAATAGAGGGAAAGCACTGACAAGGACAGGGGAAGGCAGTGGCATGTGCTGTGGAAACTGCAAGTCTTCCGGAGCCTGACCTGGGGAGCGCAGGGGGGAGGTGAAGGTGAGGGGTGAGGCAGGGTCCTGTCAACAGGCCTTTGACACCATGCTCTGGGGTTTCTGTTTTATAGTCTAGGCAGTGGGAAAATACTGAAAATTTTCAGGGAGGGAAGAAGACATGGCCAGACATGTTAGGCACCAACGCTGAAACAAAATGCTAAAAATGACACAAATCAGAGGGAAGTAGTCTTTCTTCATCATTGGAAAAAATAAGAATAAAGCTCTTACCTCAGCTTTGGGTTGGAATCTCTGCTTTTTTCCTCTGGAAATACAGCTCCATCTTCTCCTTTGTGGTTTTGTGCTGGTGCCTTCTCAATCTGGTCTTGCAAGCAAAGCTGCCAGATGGCTCTTGTCCTGTGCGCTGTCCCGGGCATGCTCACACGTCGGGCTGATGAATGATCTCCCTGCACGTCTGACCTTTGCATTGCCACCTTCTGACTGGGCCACTCTGCTCTCTAGATTGAACTGTTGTGCATGGAGATTCACAAGCTCCCCTGGGGACAGACCACTTCACTCTAAATCACTTGTCAGAAGCACCAAGGGGCCTCTACTTAGTGGAACATTAGAAACAGTTTGAGTATTTTGAGCTTTGACCCAAATACATTGTGATCACTATGGAGTTGGATCTTTCTCTTGTCTCTTTGTTCCTCACGTTCCTTCCTATTCCCCCGTGTGGGTTTCTTCTATTTCTTTTATTTATTTATTTATTTTCAAAAACGTTGCGTTGTGTGGATCTGGCTTGGAGTAAGTAAGCATTCCTGTTTGTTTCGACTCTTTCTCCTAGTGAAGTCTCGGCGCTGTGATGGAAGGTGGAAGGGTCATCCAGCCCTAGTGCTGCGATGACCCCCGCGTGTGGTGGGGGATGAATGCTGGAAATGGTCCTTCCTGTTTCCATCATGTGCTGTTCCATCTTCACCCAAAGGCATTTGGGATTATTTCCGGAAGTTCAGATGTACAGTTCTTGACACCAGTGGAAAGAAAGAACCAGGAGGAAGAAATAGGGTGGGAGTGATAACAGAGGGGAATAGGTATGTGGGGAGAGAAAGAAAAAACAGATGAGAAACAAAAGGGTAACAGTCCAGGAGTGCAAAGGAAAAGGGAAAATGAATGGAATCAAGTACATTGTGTTGGAAAGAAGCATCCTGAAAGGACAGGACAAAATCAGTGTCCTTAGTATGCCTTTTGGCGTTCACACTTCACCCCTGGAGAGCAGCGTATGAGTATAGAAGGAGCTGGGTATTGACTGGCAACTCTGAACAGTAATCACCAAGGAAATCAATTACAAGGACCTCCTTATAAGCTCCCAGAGCATGGTGTTGGCCCCTCCTTTCTCCCTCACTGGCCAAGCCCTGCAGGACTTGATTCCATTCATAGAGTGCGTCTTATTTTTTTAAGATAGAGGGAAAGAGAGAGAGAGAGAGAAATAATTTTTTATTTAGTTTTTTGTGTAGCTTTCGTTGCTCCTAGGCCTTGCTGTGTACATAGTGCTGGGGTTTGAACTCACATACTCATGCACGTCGGGCAAGCACCATAACCACCGAGCCACTGCTCTATCCCCAAGAGTGTGTCTTTGATGTACCATCAGCTCCGTGCAGCCTGGTCCATGTGGAGCAGGGTGCCCTCTGGGAAATGTGCCAGGCAGTGAACACTGTCAGCAGTGGAAAGTGTGCAGGCTGTTCTGGGATATTCCATACACAGATAATTGCTGTGTGTGTGTGTTTAATGTCTCTGTTGGGATATAGGCAGGGGCTGATGTTCTGCTGGAGAGTACTGTGGGGTATTGAGACTTGTAACAGTATCACTTTGAGTTGATCAGTGATTGTACTACACTTTTAAAAATACTTAAAATATCACCCCTAAACACGAGGCTAAGGCTGAAGATGTACACAATTCTGTATTCTTCCTTTGGTTGAGTTGGTGTTTGGGATATGGAATGTTTAACAACTGAGATTAAACCACAGGCCTCCAAGTGAGAAAGGAGAATAGGATCTGTTTCTCACCCACCCACCCATTTCCCCCCATTCCACTCCTCCTTGAGCGGAGCCCTGGAGTTTTGCTGTTTATGTGCCCAGATGATGGTGGCTCTTTGAATACACCTGCTGTCTTTCTTGGGCTGCTCCCTGGCTTCCCTATCTCTCTTTGAAACGCTCTGAATAGACAGAGGATTAAAAGCTGTTGAAATTAAAAATAGGTCTTCAAAGCTTTCAGCAGTGGCCAAGGATTTTCTCCACTACTGTCCAGGAACCCAGCAATGCTCTGAGAGGCCCTTTTCCTTTGAGCAGCAGGCATGTGCTGTCCGTGGGGCTCACACCCAGATGTTAAGGAGCACGTGTGGCCGGCTGGGTGGGAGGGTGGCTTCTGGGACATGTCCATTCCTTGCATATCAGCACCCACTGTTGAGTCCAGCTAGGGGATCCAAGCTTGCCGAGGTTCAGACCTAATTCATGTGGGTTCTTTATGATTTTGGGTCAGCATCCTGGTTGATGGGCATCATATACCTATTGGCCTGTGCATGCTGAGTGCATCCTACACTGGCTGCACTTCTGCCATCTGGAAGCCATTAGCATTGAAATGTCTTCAGGCACTTGCTGAGCACTGGGGTTTACAGGAGGTACAGCCCAGCACTGGCCAGATCCTAGCAGCCAGGAGCCTTCACTTCCTGTAGGATTTCCAGTTTAAAGCCCAGTGAAGTCCTGCCTGCAGGCTACCACCACCAGGTCCTCTTCTCTTTCTTCCCTTTCTACCTCCTGGGGACCCCCAAGAAGAAAGGGAGTACCCTGACACCACTCCTTGTTCCATTTCTTGCCTGCTTTGTGTGTTTGAAGGAAAGGGATTGCAGTTAAGTCACATTTAAAAGCTCTTTGGAAAAGGGGTTTATCTTACATTCTCTGCTGCCTGCAATTCATAAAATGAAATATCTCAGGAGGCTCCTCAGAAGGAGGCATGACTGAAATCTCCAGCCTTATAACTTCATAGTAATGACTATGCATCATGACAGCTGCCCACAGAACCTAGCATGGCGCTACATTTCTGTCTACATCACCCAGGTCCTCGTCATAACCCTGCAGTTGGGGATGCTGAGGCCTGGGGAGTTAATAGCTGCTAAAGGAAGCATTGGATTCTAACCAAGGTCTTTGCAAGCCCAAGGCTCTTTCTGTGCTACAAACTTGTGCCCTGTTGAGGCCCAGGTAGGGTGGACAGCCTAGAAGGACAGAGGGACAATAGAGAAACAAACATCTGCAGTTCACACTAGATAGCCCAGCTGTGGGTTCTCTCTCTCTGTCTCTCTCTCTTTCTTTCTCTCATTTTTTTCTTAGGGAAGCAAAATGATCTTTTGAAAGGAAACTCATGCAGTCTGTCAGCTTCTTGCCAACTCTACTACAGTTCAACCTGCCAAAAACAGCCAAACCTTGTTTGGGGTATGAAAGCAGCTGTTATAATAAACTCCTCTGCTCTGCCTCCTTTCCTGTTATGGTGGAATGACTGTTTAAAGTAAATGTCTCCAATCCATGGATTTTCTGGGGTCATGAAAACATTTTTTAATTGGCAGGCATGCTTACATTTTTGGGTGAAGTTAGGAAGTAAACAGAATGCCACCCGCCATTTCAGATTCATGCAGGTCTGTGAATTAATGCTCTCTGGATTCTGTAGACTTTATTCCCCACCTCCTGCCCCCTAGGCTGGAACATCCTTCTCATTTGAGCTTGTTCCAGAAGGAATAGATTTCTGCCTGTCTTTTTTCCCAGATTTCCAAAGTGGAGCAAGGGCAAAGTGTGCACACAACATGGAATCAGATCTGGATTGGAATCTTTGCTCTGTCAACCACAGATGTGGAATTTCAAGTAAACCACACTGAGCCTCAGTTTCCTTAACTCTAAAATGGTAAAATGATAACCACCCATTTACTGCAAAGTTGAAAACAAAATCAAAACAACAGTAAATATCATGTAGTTATCAGTATATTGGGCTGTGTTTGCGCTTTGTGTTTCCTAACATTGTCTTTTGAAGAACAGATGTTCTTAATTTTGAAAAAAAATATTGGGGCTTTATGTTGTAACCCACTTAATCGCACTCACCCTGTGAGGCAGGTGCTATTTGAACTATATGCTAGGGTGTACCTGGGTGAATACAACCATCAAGAATCCATGTCTATGTGGCACTTACATTGTTGGGGGAAGCCAAAAAAGAAGTAGAACTTATGTCAAATGGTTGGTATCAAGAAAAGTAAAACAGTAAAAGAAGATGGAGAACAGGGGTCAGAGGGTTGCATTTTTCAAAGAGATATCAGGGAAGGCCTTTCTGAGGTGATATATGAGTAAAAATCCAAAACAAAATTGAGGGAGGAAGCTGTGAGGTGTGCAGGGGAGTCCAATCCTAGGCAGAGGAGACCATATGTGCAACGACCCTGGTGCAGCATGTCTGATGGGTTCTAGCTGCAGTATGGCTGGAATAGAAGGGGTGCGGGTTGAGTAGATGATGTCAGGTTTGGAGAGACAGTGTAGGGCCACATGGATCTCAGCTCGCTCTCTCTCAGCAAGATGGGAAGCTCCCGAAGGAGCCTGAGCAGAAGAGGCCTGGTCAAGATGGGGCCAGATGTGAGAAAGGACACTGGATTCTCCACTACAGCTGCTCCTCTTGCTGTTGGTTCCCACAAGCACCATTGCCAACCTTTTGAGGCTATTACGTAGGATGTTTCTCTGTGGGACATCTGGGCCTCCCCTGACGATGTTGTCCTTGTTGATTTTAACAGCAGATGAACTTTCCCCCAGCTTGCCCTGTGTCTGTATCCAGCGTCTATTCTCTTGAATGGCTCTGTCCTTGCTGCCTCTCTGCACTGAATCGTCACAATGGTGCTGCTGAGCCAGCTGCATAGATGACCAGGGTCTGCACTCCCAATGCCTAATGTGTTGCTCTGATAGATTAGTTCCTGGAGCCAGGGTCTCAGAGAAAGGAACTGCATGGGCCAGGCAACCAAGAGAAGGAACAGGATAGGAGGGTGAGGAAAGATACAAAGGATGTCAGTGTAACACACAACCAGAAAACATACCAGCACCTGTAAATTCAGGTAGGGAAGAATTCTGATATCCTCACACTTCCTGGGAGAGGCCTGGCATCACAAGTTCCAAAGCTCAGATTTAGGGGTAGCTTCTGGAGCCCCTGGTTCTCCTAAAAGCACATCCAAATGTATATCTGTGCGTATTTTTCTGGGATGAGGTCATAGCCTCCATGTGGCTTAGTCCTTGAATAGTTTTATCACAATTACAGGCCGTATTTGTAACTTTAGATATGCTGGCAGGTTAACTTTTGTGCAATCCTGCAGGAAAAAAAATGCAGTATTAGGATTCCCTTATGTATACGCAAAATCCATATATAATGCACATAATTGTGTATATTTGATAAATGTTATTTATGGCATTCCTAAGATAGAAAGATGAATTATAGACTTCTAGAAATTATGGAATGTCCTTGCTCAGTGGCTATTTAGTGCTGGGAATTTATGCTATATACTAGATCATTTATTCTCGTATGCTCCTCATTGACTTTGAACTTCAAGTTCTAGCAGTGCTTTACAGGCATGCATATCAGCCAAGATTTCAAACAACAACCTAGGCCTTAGATATTTGGAAGCCTTCCTCCCTTTGGATCCCTCATAGACCCACATGCAAGAGGAGGCCCATGCCCAGGAAGGAAACAGAATAATTTAAAAGGGAAGTGTAGCAACTTCACATCAGTATAGTGATTAGAAATACAGGTTGAACATCCCTGACCTGAAAATTTGAAATGCAAAAGGCTCTAAAATCCAAAACTTTTTGAGCCTTGATGATATCACAGTGGAAAATTCCACACCTGACCTCAATGAGTGGTAGTCAAAATGCAGGCACACAAAAATACTGAGTAAAATTACCTTTAGGCCTTGTGTATATGGTGTATGTAAAGCAAAAATGAATTCTGCATTTAGACTGGAGTCCTATCCTAAGAAGGCTCATTATGTATATGCAAGTATTCTAAGATCTGAAAATATCTGAAATGCTTCTGGTCTCTAGAATTTCAGGTGAGGCATATTGAACCTGTAGGCATTGCTAAAGTCCTATCAGCACATATTGGCATTGCTTGGTCCTGCGTATCTGCCGCTCACCCACACATGTTCCACGAGGCAGAATTCTGTGGGAGCTGCTGCTCTCCCTGGTCTCTGGAGTTCTGTCACAATCGTCTGTTCTCCCCAGATCAGTTAAGCCCTCAGGGGGTTCTTAGCTGGGACTTACAGAAGTCAACAAAAGGATTTGTTGAGAATGACTGATCCCAGGCCCTGGAATGCAAACCACGCACAGTTTATGGTACATAATTATATACAATAAACTATAAAGGACATGCAGTGGGGGTTGATATCAGGTTCCAATTCCTTCTCACTAAAGAACTTGTAAAACAAAAAACCCTCATCAGTGTGGCTAAGGAAATAGTTGAGATCCTCCTATCTGAATCGGTTTCCATCTGTCTACACTGCTTTTTTTCTCCCATCAGTCTCACTGGAGCTACCAGCTTGTTACATCAGAATGAGAAGCATAAAGAGAGAAGCCATAATGTGCCCTAATATTGAGAGTCTACCTATCATGTGCAGGGGGCAAAGATTGACCATGAGAAACATGATCAAATATGGTGAGCTTATATTTGATAAGTAGTATAGACTAGCAATAATGACACAGGAGTCTGTGTACTTATTCTTCTATCGCATGAAAGTTTCCTGTTTTTCATCAAGATGGACACTTTAAAAGAGCAAAACCACAAGTACTCTCATGACAGATTCAGCGTGGGTTCCTGTCTACCCCCGCCATTTTAGTTTCGTCCTGATCATAGGAGAGCTGTAGACTGCATCCTCACTAACTTCAGTACCATCTCTCAGAAGAGTTAATTGTCCTTTGCTACGGAGCTGGGATCTCTGTTTCCTTTAAAGATGGGGCAAGGTTTAACTTATTTGTCCTGAAGTATTTTTCTCCTGGGATATCAGACTAAAAATGGATCCACTTATCCATGAGGCATCATGATACTTCCTGTGTTACAACATTAAATGTCCCCTTGTCAGAAAGTTCTGGGCCCATCCTTGATCGTCAAGGTGCTCTATTTTGGATGAAATACATTATCCAGTGTCAGTCTATGCCAAGTGTGCCCCCAAAATGGTACAGGAAACCTTAACCTCTGCTTCTACACCCATTTAAAAAATTTAGGTTGTCTGCTTCTGGGTTTGGCTCAGTGATTTCAGGGCTGTGGCGCCTAACTTAATAGAAATGAAACAGTATAATAAAAATAAATTGAATCAGGTTTGGTCTCTTCAGTCCGTTACCTGTTTTGTGGTTTTTGCAGCCACAAAGCAGGGAGGATAGTTGAGATTGAAGAAGACTTCAGAAATGCCTTTGCAAGGGGCTGGAGCGGTGGCTCAGCGGTTTCGGTGCTTGCCTGGCAAGCACGAGGACCCGGGTTCAAACCCCAGCACCACGTACACAACTGAGTGTTGGAGCAACTAAGGCCATGTGAAAAACTAAATAAAGTTGTTTCTCTCTTTCTCTGTCTCTCTCACTGTCCCTCTCTCTTTAAAAAAAAAAAAAAAAAGAAAGAAATGCCTTTGCAAAGAGGAAATTGGTTGGGGTTTCTCGTTTTTTTTTTTTGTTTGTTTTTTGTTTTTGTTATTTATTTGTTTGTTTTATACCAGGGATTAAACCCAAGGTTGCTTTTACCACTGAGCTACATTCCCAACCCTTTCTATTCCTTATTTTGAGACAGGGTCCTGCTAAGTCAATTAGGCCTTCACTAAGTTGCTGAGGCTGGCCTCAAATTTGGAATCCTCCTGTCTCAGCCTCCTGAGTTACTGTGCATGTGCCACCATCCCTGGCTGCAAGAGGAATACCTCCATTGTCCAAACCCACCTTGCCTAAGTGGGGGTATATAGGACACAAGAACAGGGCTGCCCTGTTTGGCTCACAGTTTTAGTCCTGTAGGAAGGTACTTGGATGTGAGTGGTAATGGGCGCTCAAGTCCAGGCCCTCTTTGCCAACCAAGGACACAGATATAAAACCTTCATGTTGGAAGCTGATCTGCCATCTCAGAAATAAGACTGTTTACAGTCCAGACTAGGGTGATATTCACTCCTTCACCTGATGTACTCGGTTGACCTTGCCCTAGATGTCCAGGTAATTTCATAAGACTATGGTGCAGGTATTAGAATGTTTATTTCTCTCTCACTCTATGGAACCTGTTCTTTATTACTACGAAAGTAGTCTGTATGGTGTCTAGGCCCTATGAGCAAAGTACACATCCTCCACCTCAGAATCTCCAGCTTATTCAACAGTGGGATCATTCTTTGTCTCTTCCATAAACCTATTTACATTTCCCAATGTCACATCTCTCCCTTTCTCCTATCTAGATAATCACAAGTCTTTGTTCTTTTCCTTTAAAATAAAAAAGTTTCTATGCCTTGCTCTGTGCTCCTATCCATCCAACCCAGGGCCCATGCAGCAGAAGCCTTTGAAAAAAGGAGCCTTCCCTGAGGCCCAGGACCTCCTGGAGCCATAACTTTTCCAGCTCCACTTGGATAAACATTTCTCTTACATGATTTGTGCCCAGCCGTGGTGTGTGTCTGGGACAGCAGGAGTGGAAACAGATGGATCTTCCACCAAGCTCAAAGCCATGAAAATGGACTTCTGTGCCATAGTCCTATGGATAAAATTTAAATTTAGTAAATATACGATCACAGTCATTTGAGGCTCTGTATACCCTAATGAATTAGTGCTTCTAATTTTATAAGCTCTGTCGTGACCACAGAGGCAAGTGGGACTTTCCCTGTGACTCCAGTGTATGTTCTTTCACTTTACTAGGTGCTGATTCCCCTAAATGCTATAGGAGGTGACAGATTGTTGCAGGGCAACAAGTGGGATGTGTTTGCAGGTGGCTGGTTGTCTTGACCAAGTTTGCTGCTGTACGTCTCCTGCTTTCCGGCAGGAAGGAGCATTGCATAGTAGTGAGAGCTGTACAGAGCAGGTCCATGCATAATGTGGGGGGAATGAAATAGCGCTGGCTTTGTGTGTGCAAGGCAGGGGCCTGGCCTGTCTTCAGTAGAGCCTGGGCTCCGGCTCTTCCGGCAGAAGAGCACCATTCAAGAAAGATGGCGCATCCTTGGTCTGTCAAGCTGACGCTGTCCATCAGATCCCACTGTGTGGCAGTCCCCAAAATACTTCCATTTCCTTAGTGGGAGGTGCTCTTTCTCCACAGGACATATTTTAAAATAACAAACAATAAACTCAACATCATGTTCTAAACTACTTAAATCCTCTGCAGTTTGCCAGGATTTAAGTAAACAAATATATGCTACAAACTAGAAATAAAATACATGAATGAATCTCTTGGGAGTGATTCTGATGCTAGCTCCGTCTTTTACTTTCGCTGGGGTAGTGGAGAAGACCTCGAGCTAGGTGTGGATTGCACAAGGTTTTGAAATCCTCATCCAAGACTCCTTCTCTTAGAGCTTGTTTAACTCTTTTAAAAGCTTAATTAGGAGGTTTTTTTTTTTTTTTGCCATTTGGGAAATCAAATTCATTTCCTTGAACATGAAATACGATGAGGTGATTTTACCCTAAGAATTTCATATCATGAAATTATGTATATATTTCATTCATCTCTGATATCTGTTATTCACTTTTTTTCTAGAATGATGTGCTCTTGACCCGATTTTGTCATTCTATGCTATAAGAGCTCATGTTCAAAAGGCATCCTGCCTCCACAGTGAACAGCTAAGCTAATTCTTAAAAGGTTTCCTCTTTGGGCTGGAGCAGTGGCTCAGTGGTTATAGTTCTTGCCTGGCATGTATGATTACGCGAGTTCAAATCCCAGCACCACATACACAACAAAGGGCTGGAGCAAGGAAAGCTACATGAAGGACTAAATAAAATTGATTCTTTCCCTCTCTCTCTCTCTCTCTCTCTCTCTCTTTGAGTTTTCCTCTTCGTTTCTGGGTCTGATTCCTCTATCCCAGACATGTCTGCATCTCTTAAATGTAAAGAAGAAAAATTTTGCTGTCCTTTGGACTCTTGGATTTTTTTTCTGCCTAATACATGGGGCTTTAATTCCTACATGACTTTAGGAGACAAAGAGAAAAACATCTCTCAGACTGAAGGTTAGCATTCACCTACGGTGCTTCCTTTATCCAAACCCAAATGTGTTCTCTGCCACTGTTTCCTCTTAGGCAGATTCACCTGGCTCCATCTCTTAACTTTGCCATATGAACTATAGCTGGGTGACTGCTCAGGCCAGTCCTAGGGAGGAAATGCACATTCAGGGAGCATGAGTGATTCTGAACTTCTCAAGTGATGAGTCTTTATGGACAGAGCCGTTGTTTGGTTTGTTCAAATGGGATGGGTTAGTTGCACTAGACTGAGTGGTGTACTGGCAAATGTTTAACAGCCAGCTCTTCAGAAGGCAAAGTCCTGAATTGGAGTTGTAGCTCATTTCCGTAGTATAAATATTCCCAGCAGGACCATCGTTTCAAGCTGAACACGGGATTGTGAGGAGATACAAACAGCTGGTTCTTGCTAGTCTATAAATTGGAGCTAGCCACCCTCAATAGATCTATGAAAAATTGTGAATTTTCATTGTTGGTGGAACTGTAAACTGGTACAGCCACTCTGGAAAGCAGTGTGGAGAGTCCTCAAAAAATTGGGGCTGGAACCACCTTATGACCCAGCTATCCCACTTCTGGGTATTTTCCCAAAAGAACTAGATTCGGCATATTACAGAGATACAGCTTCATCGATGTTTTTAGTAGCTCAATTTACTATAGCTAAACTATGGAACCAACCCAGATGCCCCTCACTGGATGAGTGGATTCAAAAACTGTGGTACATATATATAGTGGAGTTCTACTCTGCTATTAGAACAATATCATGGCATTTGCAGCCAAATGGATGGAGATGGAAAAAATTATGCTGAGTGAAATATCCCAAACTCAGAGACTCAAGGTCCGAATGTTTTCTCTTATATGCGGAAGATAGAATACAATTTGAAACAGATTGATAGTGGGCTAAGCTAATAATAACCCCAACATGGGTGAACGGGAACCTTGCCTAGGATGCTGGGGGATGAAGGGAGGGGGTTGGGGGTATAGGAGGGATATCAAGGCTGCTGGAGGGAGGGAGTATGGGGGTATCAACTCAGTGCAGAAACTTTCTCTTCCATGAGAAGCCCAACTAACACGGGGTAAAGTAGGGGTAAACATGGGATTGGGGAAACCCAAAAGGGGGAGACCATGGAATGGTCTCAGCCTCGGCTTGCTCTGGCATTATGCATTTGTTCATGGTTATATGGCAACGATTCCCTCCTAAATGTAAGACTATCTTGAACGAATAAAAAATAAAAATAAAGAAATTGTGGATTTTAATTTTGCTTTAGAAATCCTTCTTTAACATCTCTTGTGTGTACATATGTACAAATGTATGTTTTTATCTAGTTATTTCAATTTTAAATCTCTAAATTGAACTCTGTTGTTTTTAAGTTTATGGCATGGAAAATTAGGTAAGCATCTCTTTTCCCATTTACTTTCCATTCAGTTGTCATTTGATGTGTGCCTTCTGACTTTCACGTTCACTGGTTTTTCATTTTTGTTTTCTGGCATCATTCCTTGGACCTTGAAAAGCATAGCTCTCTGCCCCATGATGAGGCCTCTCCTTCTCTCTGTCCTTGTCCAGTTTCAATAACAACTGCATGGCTGGCGAATGGGGCATTCCTTCCTGAATCAGGCCGCACTTCCTGGGCAGCCTCTGTGGGGCAATAGTTGGTAAAATAGGTCTCCCCGCACCCCACCCTTTTCCTTCTTTAACTACTTGCCTCATTTCAAGCTGATTGACTCGTTTCTCATTAAGGTTCAGAACTGAGGCCCCATTCAGTGAAGAATAGAATAATTGCTCTAAAACACGCTGACAGTAAAATCTGTCACTGTCTTGGCTGCTTTTTTAATTTGAATTCTAAATGTTCTCAATTATCATCTTCACTTGAAGAAATAAATTTTAAATCCCACATATTCATAGAGGAATGAGGACTGTCTTCAAGCTGATTGGTATTTTCATTTATATTGAAGTCCATTTTCCCCCATCAAAATACTAGTTTTGTTGGTTGAAGAGAAATCAAGGAGGTATGTGAGAGAGAGAATTTAGGCTTTTATGCCCGCACCTGCTCAGCCGCATAATTTTCACATGCCCCGACACTATTTCAGTGATAAACAACAAATACCCTGTCATTAACTGAGATTTGTGCCCAGCACTCTTCCCCATCATCATGTTAGTCCTTCAGCTGCCCCAAAATGACACTTTTTAAAGCAGCAGCACTCGAGGCAGTGTTGGGTTGCGGCTTTTGCTTCTCATCTTTGCCCTAGCAAATTTAGCTGTGTGAGTGCTGAGAGACAAAATGTGGCGATGCCGCCATAGCATCTTGGGATTCTTTTGGATCTGGGAAGGGGTCTAAAGGGATACTTTGCATTCCTTCCCTTGTTCTCCTCACCTCACCCACCGCCTACCTCCAGCATAGAACAGAAAACTCTTTTCTCTGAGCCTGTGGGTTTCTGGGGATCAACTCTGACTCTGGGGAGGAGGTGGGTGCGGTGTTCACATGGGTGTCTGCATTTTGTCTGTCAGGCCCCCAAGCGGCTTGCCTCTCCCAGTAACCTACACCTTTGCCTGCAGGACAGTAGCTCAGCATGTCATGTCATTCCTCACCTAGAAGGCTGGGCACAAAGTAGGAGAAAAGATTGTGAAATCCCCACACCTGAGAGCTGGTTCCTATCCCTGCAAGGTAGACAGACTGACAGGGAGGGAGGCTGTGGATCTCTCTTTTCCCACCAGCAGAATTCACACGCCAGCCATACATGGATTAAACCACATGATGTTCAGAGTGCTAGTGACTACTGGTTTGTTTAGGCAAATGCTAAAGCAATACTGCAAAAAAATTAAATCCCCATGCTTACAGAAGCAGACAAGTAGTGTGGATGTGAGCGATGTAATCCACACACATGCTGAGGGATTCAGATACAGCTGGGTTGGGTGCAAGGTGAATTAGGAAAGGATTCCCTGAGGAGGGATTTGTAAGTTGGAAGGAAGTTATTTGTAAGAACGATGTTTCAAGAGGAGAAGGACAAATCTCAAGGCTCAGAGGAAAGGAGCAACCCTTTGCAGGGACCCCAGTTCCCACTGTTGTCCCTGGTGCCTGGGACATAGTAGATGCCCATTATTTAAATGAAGAAATGGCATGTATCAAGAAAGGAGCAAGGTGAAGTAGGCATTGTTGGGAATCTAGAGAACTCTGCTTGATTCTAAAGCCAGCATTGACCAGTCAGAGGGCACTGGCTGGGGTACATCTTTCAATCTTTCTTAAGGCATAGAGAACTACTGAAATGGCAAAGAGTTACTGTGGGTTGTTGAACCAGCGGCCATGGTGGCATTTGTAGAAAAAGATTTTTTTATTTTCCAGTATACTCCAGACTTTTTTTTGTCGGGGGGGGGGGCATTAAGAGACTAGAGATAAATTTATTTTTTACGACCATGTAATGAGCTCTCCTTTTACCTTCTTCTTTTCTGCTAACTTCTGTTGCCCATTTCCTGCAAGTTTGATCCAGTGACAGCTGTTCAGGTCGATAGATGAATGAGCCATTGCAGATTGGCTTTTGAAGAAGTAGAAATTCAAAAGAAAACCCGAGAGGGGCAATGAACTTCTTTTGGTTTCCATCTTGAACTGATAGAGGCCTCTACATGTCCTGTGGTTTGCCTTGAAATTATAAAGCTCTCTTCCCTTCCCAGCCCACCCTACTCGAAGAAAGCCATTGCCATTGGGTGTCATTTCCCTGGGGGCCAACAAGCCTTCCTTGCCAGCCAAACTTCCCAGCCAATCCTGACTTCTCATGAATAATGAGCATTTATCTAGAGTGGAAATACCTTGCTGCTTGGGTCACCGCAGATACTAAGAGAAATGCAACCTGCAGAAACCCTAGCCCTGTAATAATGAACTAGAGACTCAGTTTCACTACTCCTTTCTGAGAAAGGGTGTCTCTCAATGCAGTTTGCACAAAAGTTGCTATTTGGACAGGATGCTTCTAGTGTAAGTCTAACCTATTCGCTCGTTACAGTTTATCTAGCTAGGCGTCTTTCATCTAGCTGTCTCTGGTTTTTCACTTTTGGAGGTAAACAAGCTTGGAGAAGCAGTGTGTAACAGAGCTGCACTTAACTCTCAGCTCACCTACTCCCTGGCTTGGGGACGGAACCTCTGTGCTTTCTACTTTCCTAAAATTTGTAAAATAGGGTCAGAATTCCTGTTCTGCAGGGTTATTAAAGGGATGGCAAGTAGGAAGGAGAGGGAGGCTGGCCCACATAGGTCCTCAGCAGTGGCAGTCATCCACAGGTATTGCCCTTTGCAAGTGCAATAACAGCAAACTTTCACCCACTAAAGAAATACCGGCACAGTTAAAGTGTGATGATGGCCAAGCCGGAGCTGAATTTTCATGAGTTCTTTTACTGAAAAGATTCAGTGGTTAATCACATAGAGACATGGTATGGTAGTGCCAGATAATGAAGCTGTCAGGCCTGCTGAAATATATTGTCAGGATCGTTGATAGTTCACTCTGTGCCCCCAGAAAGAAATGGCCAGGAATACAACCAAAAGGGAGGAGCCAGCTAGGAAGGCTTTCGGAATTGAAAGCTTCTGTGGACAGCTCATGTAGTAAAGGATCCTGATTGTTAAAAACCACAAAGAGAAAATAATGGCATTCTTTTGAGATATTGTACATTCTAGCAGACACTATATATTCTGAGTGGGACCATTACATCTGGTTTTTGCCTACAATAATTCTTTTTTAGTAGAGGCAGGATATAAAAGATATTTTAAACAAAAAATACATATTCTTTAAAAAAACATTAAAACCAAACCAGATCTGAATGTTTTTTCATTTTTATGTATGTGAAAAAAGTTTAATTTTTTTAAAAAAAGTAGCTTTGGTAAGTGCATAGAATGTTCCTTTTGTTCAGGATAAACACTGAAGACTTTGTAGTCACATAAAACTTTCTTCTAAGCCAGGCACAATGGCACAAGCATGTATTCCAAGCACCTTGGGAGACTGAGGCAGGAAGATAGCAAGTTCAAAGCCAGCCTCAGCAACTTAGTGAGGCCCTCAGCAATTTAGCAAGCCCCTGTCTCAAAACAAAACAAAACTAAACACGTTTCTTCTAAATAATTTTTCTGGTGTGAGTACCCCATTGTGAATACAGAGCTGCTGTGAGGCTTTAGTGCTGTTTTGCACAGAAAATGATTTTATTGTCTATTCTTGATCTGCTTCCCATTTTTGTGATTCTCTGCATTATTTAGGAAATTTGGCATAATAAGGTGTCCAGGACTGGGATTTGTATTTAGGTAACTAAATTACTAGTAAAAAAAAAAAAGTTTAGAGTAAGTAAATCCATATCCCATCACACCATGAATGGCCTTTATAATAGGAAATGCTAATTAATTGTGGGCTAAAGTGCTTTTGTATTTAACTTTTGTTCTAGTGACATTGTGTAACATTCAAGCAGTGAACCAGGATGTTAACTTTGATTGTTTTGTTGCTTTGGAGGGCATTTAAATTACATATAGGAATTATCTGAATCATCAGTTTTACCATCAGAGCCAAATAATTCTTTTGGGTTTATGGGAATATATGCCACCAGGCAGCAGATTAATAACTATAAAAAAACCACACGAAAAGGTCACTTCAAATCTCAGATCAAAACTTGTGGTCTTTTGCGTTTTGCAATCTACCAGCTTTTGAAGCTTCTCTTTGGTAACATGATCTTTAGGGCAACACCACTGAGCTCCAGACACTTAGGACAATTAAGACAGCTAAGTGGTCTACTGTGACCCACGGAGCTAGCCTTCATCTATGGAGGCAAGGGGTGGATTGGCATGGATCCATTTTCACAGGCGAGCTCATCTTTGATGATACACATGGCAAGAAAATACGACGGTGATGGGGACTCTCTCTCTCTTTTTCTTTTCCTCCCCCCCACACAAAAAGATTGGAAAAACAGACTGGATTGGAGCCTGGACCACAGCACTTGGGAGGGCTCTTTATGGAGAACCACAGCAGAAAGGAATTCTCTTTGCTGGTGAATTCTTCTAGCCCTTTGCACTGGCATTCCTGGAGCGTTTCAATTATTCTCTGCAACCAGCTAACCACCCCCTCATCACCGCCCCCCCACCAACTTCTTACTTGAAATGTGTTATTGGAAACAGGGCAACACAGGGAACTTGGAGTTTCAACACTGGAAGCCAAATTGTCAGCCTATTCTGAACTTCCATGGAATATTCCAAAAGCAAACCAGAGTAATTCTGGCTTCACTGGGCCCCCAAAGGTTTTTGAATAACAAAGACTTGGACATTGGAAAAATATATCAGAGCAGAAGCCAAGAATGGAACCCAGGGGGAGACAGTTCAAGAGGGCTAACCAGTGAAAGGCGTGCTTCCTCCAGGCCCTCTCCCAAGGTGGCTCGCTGCATGACAGATGTGCTCTTTTGGGCCAGGTCTTTGGAGAAGCTGGATCTCTTGGTGGTAAAAGGGCAGCGCTGCTTCCCTTGCTAACCACTTTGTGCGGCATCAGTCCTCTGGCCTTTCCTCCCCTCCTTGCCCCCATGGGAACAAAGTCCCCAGTCTCTGAAAAGTAATGCTAAGAAAACAAACACTACAAAGGCTGGTAACAGGGGGAGATCTCTCACGAATGTTTTTTTGTGACCATCTAGGTTCGAGGGGGAGGGGGTCGCCCAGCTCCAGGAGCCAGCAGGGTCTCTTTGTAGTAGGCATCTGTATGTTTGGCCAGATGTCCTCCCAGGGGAGGGCAGAGAAGGAAAGATAAAACAAGAGTTCTTATTAAAAATAAAGTCTCCAGGGGGAGAAAAAACAAGCCAGAGAAAGTGTGTCAAGTGGAAAGTGAGGCCAGGCGGTGCCATCTGATGCTGATTAACGCTGACAGAGTCAGCAGTGAGAAGAGCACACAGGGAGGAAGTACCCCTGCTCCTAGGAATGTGGGCCGGTGACAGCTGTGGGGAGCAGACCTGCAGGGGCGCCTCACGCACAAGCTGCCCAGCGGCAGCCCAGGGCCAGCACTCAGGGAAGGACCGGAAGGAGGGACGCCTGTGTGGGAGTCAGGAAACAGGGCTCCTGATCCTGCTTCACCTCACTGGGCCTCCTTGCTCCCGTCAGTGACACAGTGATGCTTGACCAGATGACCTCTACACTATCTTCTAGCCTGCAGCTTCCGTTATCTACCATAATCTCCACTCTGACCAAATCTGAGGCTCTTCTGGTGGAATGTAAGAAATCACCCTGGAGAGGTGTAAAGATCTCACCCACCATGTCCCTGAGCTCCGAAAGGAATGAAATGCCCATCAATCAAGTGTTATCCAATCTTTCTACAAGAGGTCGGCCCAGGGTCCCTGTGTTTGTTAGCCTTTTTTTTTTTTCAGTGGCCACCAAAACAGATTTATTCTTTCTCAACATGGTATGTGGCACATTTGCAGGTCGACCCATTCTTCCTTTACTTCCAGTTTCAGAATTTCAGAAATGCTTTCACCCTTACTCTGGATGTAAGAGGCCTTTTTTCCCCCATTTTAAATCACCAGATTATAGGGAATTTAGGAGCTGGGTGTGAGTGTGTGTGTGTGTGTGTTTGTTGTCTTTTAGTTAAGGACAGGTCATTGAACAGTTTGTTTTTGTTTTTTCCATTTTGGTAAATGTCATGAGGACAGCAGTATTTTAGGACAGGGTGAGGCTGGATTCCAGTGGTGGTGGAAGAGGAAGCTTCCACTTGAGAATGAAATTTCTCACGTTTAGATGGTGGCAGTGGAAATGGAGAGAATGAGCAGAGACAGGGACCAGGAGCAATCATGGCGTTTGGGATCTGGCACTGGTTGGAATCTGGTTGGGACATGTGTAGGTGGGCATTTCACCACCCACTATCATACCACCTTGCAGGGTTGCTTTATGGAATAAAGATGCTGTGTGTAAAGAACCCAGCGCAGAACCTAGTACAGTGCAGGGAATCATTCTTAGTCAACGTTTTTACCACTGCAATCAAAAGACCTGGCAAAAGCAATCAGAGGAGGAAGAGTTGATTTGGGGGCTCATAGTTTCAGAGGTCTCAGTTCATAGACAGACAACTCCATTGCTCTGGGCCCAAGATAAGGCAGAACATCATGGCAGAAGAGTGTGGTGGGGGAAAGAACGTCAGGACGTGGCCACCAAGAAGCAGAGAGAGAGAGAGTAAATATAAAATATAAGAACAAAATATAAACTCTAAGGGCATGCCCACAGTGACCCATCTCTTCCAACCACACCCTAGCTGCCTACAGTTACCTCCCAGTTAATCCTTTTCAGTAGATTAATGTACTGATTAGTTAAGGCTTTCATAACCCGATTGTTTCACTTGAACTTTTTTTTCAGTATCTAACACATGAGTTTTTGGGGGATTCCCCATATCTAACCTATAACAGAAGTTAATAAGCATCAAGAAACTCAACAATATGATAAAAATATCCCATAGGAACTATGTTATGTACATGTATTAATATGGCACAATGGATTCCACTATTATATGTAGTATACCGATAAAAATAATTTAAAAATAAAATATCCCGCAGGAAGATTAACAGGATCTGATGATTGACTGAACAAGAGAATACATGCAAGTCATGGTGTTTTGGGATTATAGTACTTAAATTGGATGTAAGCTGGAGATCTGTGTTGGCAGAGCTAGTACTGAGGTCAGTTCTACACTTCAGATACATAATTAGCTGTGAAAGAAGTAGGTTGGAAAGGAAAGGGAATGAAAATATGGAAAAATTGTAAGACAAACTAATTTACTTCTAGATCTGTTTGATGAATGAGTCTGATTTTACAGCTTCATCTTCAAGGAACTGACTTAACTGATGGTTGATCCACCATGACCATCTTCTGGAACCTTGTTCCTCAAATGTGATCCTCCAACCACGCATCACCTGGACCTTGTTAGACATGCAGACTCTTATCTCCCAGGTCAGATTTACTGAACTGGAATCTGCATTTCAGCAGCGTGATATGCCAAGCCATTTAAAGTTTGAGAAGCCTGTTCTAAAATATGGTCCGTTGAATACCAACATCAGCATCATCTAGGAATTGTTAGACATCTACCTTCTAAGGCCCCTTTCACACCAACAGAATCAGAAATGCTGTGTTTTAATGAGCACTGAAAGTGATTCTTGTGCACCCCAAATTTTGTGTAGCATGGCTCTAACCAAGAAACACACAGATTGGGTCTCTGCCTTGTGTTTGTAGCCCAGAACACCAGAGGAATTGATTGAACCCTGAGAGCTCAATTCAGATCATTGTTCTATGCTATTTCCATCATCATTTTGCTTTAAACACAGCTGAAGAACTCTTCTCATGGAAGAATGGCACTCTGTATAAAATTACAGACCAAAAAAGAGGAACCTCAACTAGGGCTTAATCCCCATGATTTACCCATCAAAAGTTATGAGCACAATTATAAGAGATCAGTCCTTTATATGCTGTCGCTCCTGGGGGACTCTGTTGTAAAACACACATAGGGAAGTGATATTGGAAAACAAGGAAATCTCCTGATGCTGTGATCCTCCATGCAATGTTATTTTCACATTAAAATGTGCAATCTTTTTCTTCTGTGTTTCTAATCAGATGGAAAGTTCCCTTCTTATGGGTTAGTTTCTGGAGTCACTTGCAGTAAGGATGCTGGTTTACCACTTAGACTTGACTGTTTTTTTTAGAAAGTTCAATTGTAAGCAGTGAAAGTTTACCTTCTCTCATCAGAACTCTATGGTTTTCTTTTTATACCATATCATTATTCAGGTGACTGTGATAACTTAAAGAAGGATCAGTATCTGTGTTTGTACCCATGTCAAATACAAAAATTGTTGTATGTTCAGCATTAAATTGTAAAATTATCTGTTTTCTGATATCGGTTCTAGTACATTACAACAAATAGCATGTTGGTAAATTAGTTTTTTTAAGGGTGCAAGGGTTGGGGACGGTTGGGGACAGGATGCTAACTTGTAGTGTTTGCACCAATTTTTGTGGTGTAAATACTCCTTCTGGGGCTGATTTTGTGCTACCATCAGTTTAACAACCAAAATGCCTACAAATTTAAAATTGGCTCTCACAAGGCAGCGGGAACCCACCCCCAACACACTATTGAAACCAATACCAGTGGACAGGTCAGGTGTTTGGTTGGTTGGTTGGTTGGTTACGTTTGAATTGCTATAGGTTCAGTAATGTCTGAAATGAGGATTTGGGTGTTTAAACTTTTTCTCATATTACTGAAATTATAATTATGATGGAATTTGAGTTATATTAGTCATTAATATACAACTCTAACAACATAATATAATGTACAAAGTACTTCTATTGCTACAGTGCTTTAATTTCAAAATACTTTTCTTATAGCAAGGCATATTTCTTATAGCAAGGCATATGTAAATGCCATTCTTAGTCACAATATTTGAACCAAAATGCAAAATGATATTGTTGGAAAATATGTTCTTGTTTACTATTATTAAAATTTGACTTCTCTTACAGGTATTCAGGAAGGAACACAATGTACCAAATGTAAAAACAACTGGGCACTGAAGTTTTCTATCATATTATTATACATTTTATGTGCCTTGCTCACCATCACAGTGGCCATTTTGGGATACAAAGGTAAAGTACTCTTCACTTTTTCCTTCCAAACAGCAAGTTTCCATTCATTAATTTAAGCATGAAAAATCTCCTCTTGGTGAGTATGAAGTACAGTTGAGCTTATCCACAGGGGATTGTTTTTAGGATCTCTCAGGTTATCGAGTCTGTGGGTGCTTACGTCCCTTATACACAATGGCAAAGTATTTGTATATAACCTATGCCTATCATCCCGTGTCCTTGAAATCATCTCTGGATGACTTATAATACTTAGTATGATATAATGCTGTATAAATAGTTATTACACTGAATTGTTTAGGGGATAATAACAAGGAAAAAGTCTGTATATGTTCAATACAAATGCAATGTTTTTTCCAAATATTTTCAATCCAGAGTTGGTTGAATCTAAGGATATGGAATCCACAGATATGGAAGTCCAACTGTATTACATTTATGCAATTCAGGTGTAAAACTTAGGGACCACATGAGCCTCATCTGCATGTCCTGAGCTGCTTATAGTTATGGGACCTACAAAGGAGAAAAAGTAATTCCTTTTGGCTCTTTTCAACAATAATGTCCGCTTTGAGTTAGAGTTGGGTTTTTTCCCCCATCTTTGTTGTTTTTTCCTACATATTTCCAGCTACTCCCTCTTCCTTTGTTTTTTGTCCCCCCCTGCCCAATCTTATCTCTAAGAGGCTCTGTGGAAACTCTGGAGTCAGTACACAGGAAAACTCTACTGAAAAAGCAAAGGGCTGGAGCGGTGGCTCAGCAATTGGAATGCTTGCCTGGCATGTGTGGGGACCTAGGTTAGAATTCCAGCACCACATACACAATTAAGTGTTGGAGAAACAGAGGCCAGATGAAAATATAAATAAATAGAATTGATTACCTCTTTCTCTCTCTCTCCCTTTCTTTAAAAAAAAGAGAAAGAAACAAAGTAAAGAAAAAGATAAGCAAAACACAAGATCTATAAACAATTATTCACCTAGGGATTGACCAACTAGTTTTCTTCTTTCTTTTCAACACATTTACTATGGTTACTCTTGTTTGCACAACTTCATAAAATTATTACAAAAGTAATCACAGGCAGCACTGCCACCTCAACTCCATAAAATGTTAGTCCTACACTTGTCTAGTTTAAGGTAAGGAGAAGATTTTTGTCTGAATCCTTCAGACTTGAAGAAAAAAGTGGAGCACAGGTAGTTATCATGGTTCAGAATCATGATTACATCAAACCTTTTATAGAAAACAGCCTCTCTGTCAAAGTCATGCAAGACAGACACGTCCATCTGGTTGCAGCACAGAGGCAGACATTGAGTCTGCTGATCTTCACAATCCTTCTCTCAGCAACTACCCTGGCTGCCTTCCCTCAGAGCTGACAGATCAGCTGAGCCAAACTCCCACATGTTCCCTTTCCCATGGTTTAGCGTCTGGACCTGACTTTGGAGGAGAAGGATTCAAAGTGAATCTCCATCTTATAACTTCTCCCATTCTTACCCAGTGTTCAATGGTGTCCCAAGGAAGCACAGCATATTAGAATGAGAGTTGTCTTTGGAACCCAGCATTCAAGCCTGAGTCTTGATCCTACCAATTTTAATACAATAGTGAATGTTGAGTGAGTGCTTCCTGTGTGCCTGCATCCTGCTAAGCCCTCTCTGTGGTCCAGCTGGGTATGAATGAACACTTCTCATGGACTCTGATTTCCTAGCTGCAAAATGGTAACTGTAATGCCACTCTCCAAGGTGGTTGAGATGAACAAAGCCAGTGTCATGGAACCCCCCATGCTGTGCTGGTCCAGGTAGATGGTGATTGTAACATCCATCTTTGCTCCTTTGTGACTACATTTACACAGCTCTAGCCACTAGAATGGCAAAACAAGTTAAAAGTCCTGAGTATATACTCAAGGCCTTTTAGTTCCACCCGCAAGGCCACATCCATGCATCATAGAATGACGACTGCAGAATCCGGGCAGTGGAAATTGGAAAAATTGCGAGGTGGTTGTCCATCTGTGATGAGTTCGTTTCTTTAGGAGAGCCTTGCACTGTTAGACCAAGCAGCAAACACAGTGAGTGGTTAAGAAAGGCTGTTAAATCATGACAAGACTTGAGCAAGGGTTCGGCAGAGGGGAAGAGGGCTCTAGCGAGAGGAAGGTGGATGTTCCGTGGCCCACGTCTTCCATGCTGGCTTTCTTTTTTACTAGGTTAGTTAGGTCATTAACTTGCTCCTCTGTGGCTTTTCCTAGTGACCTGAGATAAAGGAGAAGCCTGATATCAAGCAGCCATTTAATAAGTACTGTGTGATATCAGGAGAATAAACATTTACTTCTGAAAGAGATGAGAGTAGTTTGGTGAACTTGTACCGTTTTGTAATTGTTATCTCTGCTAGGAAATATAGGCTAGGATCTTTATGCCTTCAGAATTACAAAGAAAAATCCGAAGGAGAGTTTTGGGCACTTTTTTCCCCTTTGTTTTCCTTTTTCTGTGTTTATTAAGGCACAGGTATTTCCTCCATTTTATCCGCTAGACATCCTTCCAGCTTGATGATATTCTTGTGCTGATCTGTGTGCCTGGAGCGCCATTTGCCTGGTCTCCACCTTTCTCACCTAAACACCTGTCCTGCCACAGCCCCTGAAGGCTAAGTTGGATGCCTCATGTTTGTTCCCATAGTACCTTTTATTTACTCTTAGCCTCTGTCACACTGTGTCATTATGGCCAGTGTGTCCAGCTTATCTGTCTCACCACTCAAAACTGTTTATGTGAGAACTATCTTCTCTTTATCTTCAACTGACACCTACCTTAATGGTATTTAACAGGTACCCAGGAAAATTTACTGAATGAATGAACCATAGGATGGATGGATGGATGGATGGATGGATGGATGGATGGATGGGAGGTTAGCACTGGTTTCTACAAAGGCAAATGGTTGATACCCAGGAACTTCAAGCCAGTCTGCATATAGAGGATTCCTCCTGCCCTGCAGACTCCCACTTTGAAACCTAAACTCCTAGAGACCAGCGTGGCCTGCTCTGAGTGTAATCTCACCCATGCAGGGAGAAGGTGAGGGGAGCAGTAGAAGGGGAGGCACTGTGGTGCCTTGACCCTCCTTTCCCTCCTTCAGTGCCCCCCCCCCAGGCTGCTGCTGACAATAATACCATAATCCAACAGGCACTTTAGGTTTCCAAACACAGCAGTAAGGAGCTAAAAGGATGATGTTTTCCAGATGTACCTTCTCTTTACATCTGTAGTGATTTCTCTTTCTTGTTGATAAGATTCTGGTGACCCAACATCATAAGAGGCAGAAAGATAAGACCCATTTCTCCCTTCACACATCTTCCTTTGATGGCTGGAAGAACTTTCTCTGTTAAAAGAAAAATAAACAGAATATTCAATTAAAGAAATGCAAGTAGGTGTTTCTCTGAAGGAGAGCTTGAAGCTTATTTATCAGAGTCAACAAAGGCAACTCCACGCTGCTTTCTTTCTTCTCCTTTTATGCCACTCCCACAGCAACAAGGTGGGATATAATGAAGTTTTTAGCACAGCATTTGTTGAGTGAGCCAGGGAACTAACTGCTTAGTCACCCAGACAGGGTCTGTTCTGTAGCTGTGACAAGGAGGCACTTTGCAGAAAACATGCTCTTGGGCAGTTTCAACTTAGTGCAACCTCTGATCTGGACTTTTTTTTTTTTTATCATTAGTCCTTGGAGCTTCCATGGCAGGAGCCTTCTCTTAGTGGGTCATGTTTCCTCCAGAACATTGCCTCAAGAGGAAAATCCTACTCAGTTGTCCTGCCCAGCAGGCAGCCTTCTTAAGGTGATTAGGATGAAGAAAGACGGAAATTTGAATCTTCCTTAGTAAGAGTCTCCTTTAACTCAGCATTCCTAGCCATAGACTGTCTACTTTGCTACTAAACTGTACCCTAACAGCAATGACAACCAGCAAAGGAGGCTTTAAAATATGCATCGGATCACACTGTAGAGCGCTTTAGATCCCAGGATAACACTTTGCAAACAAATTTTCTAAATTTCTATAATGAAACTTGAAATAGCGTTCAAGGTAGAAATGTCTTTATTGAATTCCTGGGGAGCATAATCAGGAAGTCCCAGGACCAATGAGAGGGTGTATGTGTCTCTCAGCACCATGATCAGGACAGTACAAACACTTATGGGCACTAGGTAGGAGCTCTGTGTTCCATCCTGATTCCTTATCCACAAGGGCTGGGGCCACAGCCTATGACTCTGTAATCTTCAGTGACTATATCAATGCCACATGCATGGCAGGTGCATGATAAACATCTGGTGATGATGACTTTAAGGAAAATATAAAGAAGACATAATTCTTCCCTTCAAGGGATTTATTTTTAAATTGAGGACAACCACATTGATGAAAAGAAATGTTAAACGAAAAGCCATTTGGAGGGGCTGGAGTGGTGGCTTGGCACCTTGCAATGAGTAGGAACTTCTCTTGTTATTTACATTATAGAGATGGTAGAGATTGTTAAAATTATTAGTATTCAAAGAAAAGTTTGGTTGGTGTGTTCTGGAATCATATAAAACATGGGTGAAAACAGGACAAGGAAGGAGGAAGTTAATGGCCAGGCCAAGAGATGGTGCCAAGGTGCTTTTATGGGAACGGTATCATAGTCACTTTATCGTAGGGAGTTATGCTTTGGGTACTTGAACAGGGGCGACTGTTCAGGTATATTACCTGAAATACCAATATGCAGAAGAGAAAAAGTCCATGTTGAGGTACAGTTCCCAATAAAGGGGTCCCTGGTGAAAAACCAGACTGCTGATAATCCTTTGGTGGTGCTTGTTCATTTTCCTCGTAAGAGAATGATCTGAAAACAGGTCTGTTTAGTGGCCTGGTCATTTCTAGGATAGATAGGATGGTTCTGCCTCTATGTTCCTGATTGAGAATTTGTGCCATAAATTTTGAGCAAAAACCATTGGCAAAACTGTGTGCTTGTACGGCTAGTGTTCATTCTGCATCTCCAGCAGTCTGTTATTTTTATGCCAGTATTGCAGCCCTAATATTTGCAGCTTTTACCAAGAGCGTATTTTTAAACACAGACACACACAGCCCAGCGTACTAGTGGGTTCTCTAGCACTTGAGGGTGGGAGGAGGAGGTGGTTTCCTTGCAGCTTGAAAGACAAAGGTTAACAGTTTCTTTCTAATTTTTTTTCCAAGTGAAAATATTCATTCCTTTAACTCCAGGCAAACCTGAATCATCTGTCCACGACAGTTCTGTTTTTCTAAACTAAAATGGAAGAAAAATTAGAGAGGATAGAAAATGAATGATTGTCATCATATTTAGAGGTTTCTATGGCTTCCAGGAAAGAGAGGCAGGACTTAAGATCCTGCATGTGGTTTGAGGACACACCAGAGGCATCTGTTTTGATTTGAGAATCAAAACTAACCCTAAACTTGTAAACATTCCATATTTTGTTTCAAAAATTTAGCTTTGCTAAAATGCACAGGATACATTCTGTTCTTTCCAGTTGCCAGGGACTTGGGAGCATGCATGCCTAGCACACAGCCCTGAGATTCAGGGTCTGCATCTGTGTAGTCATCTAAAAAACAGTAATTATTTAAGGAAAGGCAATGCAGAGGCTTTCCTGGATTGGTTGTGTTTGTTTACGTGACCTGTAGTTGATCCAGTTTTTCATAGGCCTAGCGGCCCCCCGCACATTCTCACTTACTTAAATAAATAGCATCACATGTAAATACTCACAGAACACCTACTAAGTGCCACACACTAAGCTAAGGGCCAGAGATAAAACTGAATAAAGATGGTCCTTAAGTTACCATGGTTCAGCTTAGGGTTTTTTGACTTTATCTTGGGGTGAAAACGATGCATATTCAGTAGGAAGCATACTTTGAATCTTGAATTTTGCTGTTTTCCTGGGCTAGCAATATGTAGTAAATCTCTCTTATGATGCTGAACAGTGGGAGCTCCCAGCAGCTCCCAGTCAGCCCCGTGATCACAAGGGGAAGCAGCCTACACTCTTCATTGTGCTGTGTGGCTAAGCTGGGGTACTCGGTAGGTCAGAGCATTCATAGCATTTTCAGCTTGTGATATTTTCAACCAGCAGTGGGTTTATTGGACGTAGCCCCATTGTAAGCGGAGGAGCACCTATACAAATTCTTCTGCCTCGATGGATCTCCTAGTAAGTAAGCCAAGACAACTCAGGGTAGGGCTGCTTGCCAGGAGAACTCTGCAAGATGTGCTCAGCAAAGGTTTCCCACAGGCAGGGATGAGCTGAGTCCTGAAGAGCAAGAACTTCGCTCGGTGAAGAAGCCAGGGGAGAACACTATAGATGAACAAACAAAGGCTCGAGTGAGAAAGAGCGATTGGCGAAGCACATGTGTATTATTGTGGCCAGACTGCAAATGCTCGAGCTTCCCAAGGAACAGTTCCAGGATCCATGGGGCTGGTTCACCTTGGGTCATGGGAACTTAAGGAGAGGAGCCAAGAGAATCTTCCCATCTAGTCATGCATGGGTAGAATCCTTGATGAATGATAGAAGCTGGATCAAATAGCTTACAGTTAGTATATAGAGCATATTTATGCTTTTTAAAAAGTCCTTTCACAATCTTTATTAAATGGAAGATTGTTGAGACCAAGGACAGTCAGGCAGAGCAAGGTGGCACACACCTATCGCCCCAGCTACTCTGCAGGATCACTTCAGCCCAGGAGTTCAGGACCATTCTGGGCAGGACAGTGAGACCCCATCTCAGATAGACAGACAGAAAAACAGACATACTGGAAGGATGAGATGAGACAAAGTGACTTGGTCCAGAGCTGCTGGAGTTTGTCACAGGGGTCACTTCTGAAGTATCTTTTTTTTTTTTTTTGAGAGAAGGACAGTAAGAGACAGAGAGAATCCATTTTTATTGAGTTTTTGTTGCTTTGACACTTAGTTGTGTACGTGGGTGCTTGGGTTTGAACCCACATACTTGCACATGCCGGGCAAGCGCCATAACCACCAAGCCACCGCTCCAGCCCCAAGAAGTATCCTTTTATTAGACAATTTAAAAATAATCTTTAATTCATAACCATAGAGAATGACTACCTTCTAAGAACAGATAAGACCCTCACTAATTTTCTCTGTTATACATTAAAGAAAATAGGAGGGAAGCTGAAAAAACTTCTTGGTAAATCACCGTTCAGAAAAACTACTCTGGCATCTATGTGGGGATGGATAAAATACAGATTTAATTGTCACTAGTGAAAAGTAGATTTTCAGGCCTCAGTAGTGCACTCATATGAGAGTGGCAGTGCTGTCCTGACTTTTTGTCCCTTCCGAGATGGCTTTGTATACAGACCTAAGCTATGGTTTCTTTGCCACTGGATCCCCTCCTAGGTAAGTGAGTCAAACCTGCCAGGAATTTTAGGGAGGCTGATGAGTGATGAATTTTGTAGATGATATTAGTGTTCCATGCCTCCATGAAATGGAAATTAATATAGGAAATAATACAAACCAAAGACTTCTTTACTACATAAAATTTAAAAATTAGTTCCAATTTATGAAGCTTCCCCACCATTACAGATTCATAATAATAGTTAAGAATGTACAGTTCTCAATCAGATGACCTATTCCACTGGGTTTTTGACAAGTACCTTATTTTCTAAAAGTATAGTAGCTTTCTCCATATTTGATTTCAATTTTACTTTTTTCCTCATTCTGTTTCCTTTATTCTGTAATGAAACTTTCGCTTGTCTTGAAACTGAAAAATAAAATATGAGTCCGTATGTGAGCTAATGCGCTGTTTCCTAAATCTTAGTTGTAGAGAAAATGGACAATGTCACAGGTGGCATGGAGACATCTCGTCAAACCTATGACGACAAGCTCACAGCGGTGGAAAGTGACCTGAAAAAATTAGGTAACCTGCAAGAAGAGAGACCCATTCATTCAGTGGAATCCCCTCACTCTATACAATGGCAGTTTTTTAGATTGACAGTGCTATAAATTTCCATTCACCCAGGTAGACATTCAGGTTTTTTGTGTTGTATATTGAGTCTTCCATCATGATTTAATTCAAAGACTTAAATTATAAAAACAATTACCAATTTTGGTGCTGAATCCTTCTCCTAAAACTAATATATGCCAAATTAAAGAAAACCTCTAACTAAAATGAACCGCAACTAACCTTGGGTAAATTCCTACTTGAAATATTTTCAACTGCACAGAATTATAGAAGTGAATTTACAAAATAAAATATTGCCATCTATTCTGTTCCTTGATTTTTGGTTTAAGTTTAAAAAAAAAAAGAATTTTGGTCAATTTAAAAGGTTTTTTTCTATTAAGAGCACCCTCTCTGTGGTGGTCAATTCTTCCTCTTTGAAAAATATTTTCATCCAAGTTTCTTGGTCGTAATGCTGAGCACCAATTCTGATTCTGCAGGAACCAGTTTTAATAGCAGAGAAGTCTGCATGTACCATATTTTTTTTAATCTGAAACAGTGCATACTAGTTTAATATCTTTAGGATCACTGATCTCGCCCAAATACTTTTCCATTCCACCAGTCTAAGAAGCGAACATTTCTTTTTCCAGGGGACCAAACTGGGAAGAAAGCTATAAGCACCAACTCAGAACTTTCCACCTTCAGATCAGATATTCTGGATCTTCGTCAACAACTTCATGAGATTACAGAAAAAACCAGCAAGAACAAAGATACGCTGGAGAAGTTACAGGCGAGCGGGGATGCACTGGTGGACAGGCAGAGTCAACTGAAAGAAACTTTGGAAAATAATTCTTTCCTTATCACCACTGTAAACAAAACCCTCCAGGCATACAATGGCTACGTGGCCAATCTGCAACAAGATACCAGCATGCTCCAGGGCAATCTGCAGAACCAAATGTATTCTCACAACGTAGTCATTATGAACCTCAACAACCTGAACCTCACCCAGGTACAGCAGAGGAACCTCATTACTAATCTGCAGCGGTCTGTGGATGACACAAGCCAAGCTATCCAGCGCATCAAGAATGACTTCCAAAATTTGCAGCAGGTTTTCCTGCAAGCCAAGAAGGACACCGATTGGCTGAAGGAGAAAGTACAGAGCTTGCAAACGCTGGCTGCCAACAACTCTGCCTTGGCCAAAGCCAACAATGACACCCTGGAGGATATGAACAACCAGCTCAACTCATTCACGGGTCACATGGACAACATCACCTCTATCTCACAAGCCAACGAGCAGAACCTGAAAGATCTTCAGGACTTACACAAGGACGCAGAAAACAGAACAGCCACCAAGTTCAGCCAACTGGAGGAACGCTTCCAGCTCTTTGAGACGGATATTGTGAACATCATTAGCAACATCAGCTACACGGCCCACCACCTGAGGACGCTGACCAGCAATCTGAATGAAGTCAGGACCACTTGTACAGATACCCTAACCAAACACACAGATGACCTGACCTCCTTGAATAACACACTGGCCAACATCCGTTTGGATTCTGTTTCCCTCAGGATGCAACAAGATATGATGAGGTCAAGGTTAGATACTGAGGTGGCCAATTTATCAGTGATTATGGAAGAAATGAAACTGGTGGACTCCAAGCATGGTCAGCTCATCAAGAACTTTACAATACTACAAGGTAAGTACAAGTTCTATATTTGGATTTGTATTAGTAACCTATTGCTACATAAAAATTACCCTGAAACTTAGTAATTTAAAAGAATGAGTTTTATTATTTCATAGTGGATAAGAAATTCAGGAAAAGCTTTGCAGGTTGGCCCTGACTCTGTCTTTCGTGACGTCATGGTCAAGGTATTAGCTAGGTCTGGAGTTATTTGAGGGTTTGACTGGGGCTCGAGGGTCTGATTCCAACATGACTGTTTCACATGGCTCTTGACAGGAGGGCTGTTGCTTTTGTGTCATCATAACGTGGCAGCAGGTCACCTCCAGAGGAAGTGATCCAAGAAGGAGAGCAAGACGGAAGCCACGATGCTTTTTATGACCAAGTCTCAGAAGCCACACACTATCACATCCACCATGTTCTGTTCTTAAAAAATAAGCCACTAAGTTCAGCCAACACTCACGGGAAGGGGAATTACGTCCCACATCTAGAACAGAAGTAAAACTTAAGACTCTCCATTAATTATGTTACAGTGAAAGAATGGTTAATTTGTATTTTCTCAGTACCTGAGCTTTTTTAATGCCAATATAAATGAAGCTCCTCCGAAAGCAAGATTAATTCTTTCAGATCACACAGATCATTAAGGGGTTCCTGTTTCCAACTATCATGAGCAGATGGAATGGTTAGCCATCTCAGTAACTGTAAGGCCACAGAGGACGGAAATGAAGTGACTTCTAAATGCAATCTGAGTTTTTCTGGCATTCAGGTCATCCATATAAATTGAAAATCCTGGTTCATTGAGGGGCTGTGGGTCCATCAGAAGCTGGGCTGCGGACAGATCCATTTCCATGTTCCCTTGAGTTCTTGGAACAATTCATCTTCAGGAGCCTAAAATTGAGCTTCCTGGTCTCTTTCTGACTGTCGTCTGGGACTGCCCTCAGCACTGAGAGGCCACCCAGTTTGCCATGTGACTGTCTCACAATATCACAGCTTCTTCAGGGCCAGCAGGGGAGTCTTTCTAGTCTCAGTCTGCTAAATCCTTAAATAATGTAGCCTAATCAGAGGAGTGAAATCTCATCAGCTTTGCCACATTCTATTGATGAGAAGCAAGGGACAGGTCCCACACTCAAGAGGAAAGGCTTACACAAGGGCACTAGTAACTGGAGGGACCCTAGAGAGTATCTGTCACATCTGTGGAATGGCCAAACCTAAAGAGTGGTAGTTAATGAGCCCCTGTAGGCAGGACCCTGTTCAACAGCTTTGTCAGTGACCAGCATGAGGAGATAGATGACCTGATAATCCAACATTTATGTGATACAAAACTTATATACTACCTAATAGATGATAGAATCATATCCAAGATGACTTAAGAGGTTGGAATGGTAGCACAATGCCAACCAAGTGAAATAGATCTGTCATGCATGGAAGATCTGCTCTGAGGTGGATGATGGGAGGGCACAGCTTAGATGAGGTGTGCCTGAAAAGCCCTGAGAGGGTTTAGTTGACAGGAAGCAATACACATGTCTTCCAGGGAAATGATATTTTTTTTTAAGGGAAAGGATATTTTATTTATTTTTGCCAAATGATTTGAATGTAACTTCTTATTGTATGAATAAAAATATGATATCCAGGGCTAGAGCGGTGGCTCAGCGGTTACCATGCTTGCCCAGCATGTGTGAGTATGCGAGTTCAAACCCCAGCACCACCTACACAATGGTGTCTCGGAGCAAAGAGAGACATGTGAAAAACTAAATAAAATTGATTCTCTCTTTCTATCTCTCTCACTGTGCTTCTCTCTTTTAAAAATGATATCCAAAATGAGGGAGAAGATATCTCACTCTTTTTACCTCGAGGGCTCTTTTGAGACGGACAGTCTGTAGACTCTAGGTGTGCAGAAGGGCTTGAGGACCTGGAACTTTAACCTTCAGGAGAACCTGCCTAGTAGGGGACAGGGAAGTCAGCTGCAGCCATTTTAAAGAATCCGAGGTGCAAGGATTAAACTAAGACTAATGGATGTTTGTTAGAGGAAGGTCAGTGTTTGGTTCTATAAAATGTTTTATAAAAATTGTCATTACCGGAGAAATGTGGTGACTCTGGAGGTACTGCACTATTTTAAGTCAGGGAACCTATAGGTCTAATTTCTACTCTGAAGAAGGATAAGGAAGTTCTTTAGTGCTTGGCCTTTTCCATTCTTTTTCGTCTTGAATTCAGAATGAGGGCAGATGGCAACAGATGTGCACCCTCATAAATTAAGAGCTTTCTCAGTGTCTCTTCTGATTGTGATACCTTTGACAACTCTACCAGGGTATTCTGGATGTTTTCCAGCTATTAATTCCATAGTGGAATGATTTTATTGGCTGAATTGTTAGCTTGTCTTCTGCAAGGGCATTTCTGGCATATTTAGTTTACACTCTGTCAGTCGAGTGAATGAGACGCTCATCATTGAAGATTAAACTCGGGGTATTTAAGGTAGATGTTGTTTCCATGGTTACAGTTTATTTTATCTGCTAATTTTGTGGGAGTGTACAGAGTGCTTTTCACCAACCAGGCCAGAGCATCCTGAGGGCAACTCTGTGAAATAGGTGCTTACATTATTACAAGCTTACGAATGAAGAAAACAAGGCATAGAGAGGTTTAAATAACTTGCTCAAGTTTACATGAATGACAAGCAGCTAAAGAGGATTTGAACCTAGGCTGTCTCATTCCATTCTGGGTGCTGGGGGGAGAAGTTTGGGGGGAAGCATGGCAGTGGGGTCCAGTCTGAGTATGGCCCAGTTGTGGGTGACTTGGAATGATAGCAGTGGAGATGGGAAAAGTAGACACTTTCATTCAAGAGGAGTTTGGAGGTAGAATCAAGGGCAGCCCTACCCTTAACCTGATAAGGAATCCTGCTCAGGGCTCTGTTTTAGGAGGTCCTGATTGCTCTCCCTGCCTATGCTCTCACCTAGGTGAGGGTTCCACAGTTTCTATGAGCTGTGAATATTCTCGGGAATATTCCAGCCTGTTCTTAATGAGACAGCTGTCTTAGGCAGCTGAACTATAAGCACAGGACCTCATTAAGTGCAAGTCAATAAAACTTTCCTGGAAAGCATCAGAATACTTTTTTTAATCTTGCAGAGGGAAGGCTTGGATCTGGAAAGCGCCCTGAGGCCTGTGTGTTAAAGGCTGGGTCCTCACTTTGATGCTATTGGGAGGTGGTAGAACTTTTAAGAGGTATGGCCTTGTGGATAGATGGACTTTATGGGTGTGTCCTCAAAGAATTGGGACTCCAGGTTCTTCCTCTCTTCCTTTCATATCCTGGCCATGATATGAGTTTGCTCCCTGGCCATAAATGTTCTCCTTGCCTGGGGCTTTATCCAAAGCAATTGGACCTGTAAGCCATGGACTGAAACCTCCAAAACTGTAAGCTGAAATAAACCTTTCATCTTTTTACATTGATCATCTCAGACATTTCGCTATAGTAACAGAAGAATCATTGCATTCAAAGTAGATTTTTTTAACTTGAAGAAACGTGCATCAGATTATATCACTGTTTTCTTTCTGCCTTATCTATCTTCCAACCTTACCACTAGAGATTATTTATATCAGGGCTCAAAGATTTTAGATGGCAATAAGAATTAAAGCATTTCTTCTACCTTTTGTTAAGCACCATCAGTTTTGTTGGAAGATACATTTGAACCTTGTTTGGGGGGTAGGATATAGGACTGGGCACTTCTCAAGGCCTGCAGTTCAGTTGCCAAGGCTGGAAAGCAACAGTGATTTAAAGCCTTTTGGTCCATTTGAACTGCCTAAGGACTCAAGTTCAAAGCTCTGGAGTCTGGAGAACATGAGGTAGAAGTTTTGCTGCTTGTGGTCCTGTTATGGTTGTTCATAGGCATTTCTGGAGCTGTGGCCACTTTACCAGTCACATGGGTAGCCTGGATTTCAGAATCTCAAGCCAAGGAGCCCCCCAGGTGTCCTTGACAACTGGAAAGCAGAGCTGAACAGTACTTCTGCGTGGGCCTTCCCATGCGCCTCTGCGTGTGGTGTTGCTATTTTTTCAACTCTGAATTCAAGTTGTTACTGCCCAAGCTCATAAATACAGATACTCTGTCATTTCATTCTTTGGGGCTGATATTTTATTTCATTTTATTTTCACTTCAGTAGCTGCCCCATAAAAGATTAAAGATGGACCCGAAAGTCTGAAATCATCCAGATGCTAACAAGTGATATGAACATCATAGGTCCTATAGGAAAATGTACCCTGGTATTAGCAATCATTTGAATGAAGATCCAGTGCTGATTTTTAATATGGTTTTAGCTCTTTTTTTAATGATTATTTAAGAGGAAAAAAAAAAAGCAAATTTCTAGCCTGTCTTAATAAGTAAGGCATTATGTGAATCCCATTATCTGTGGGACATACCGAATACATTTTCTCATAGCCTAGCCTCTGAGAGCAGAGTACCCTCTTCCTGGTGGTTTTCAGAAGGCTGGAGCTGCTGTGGATGAAGATATCAATAGCTATGTGCTTGCCAGGCTGTCCACAGCCATGAACATTAAGCTTTAGCTTATTGAGAGACAGATATCCAGTTTATCATGGAGATTTGTAATGCTTTATATGCAAAAAGGGGTTTTTCTACTAATCCAGCTGGGAAATTCATCATATCAAGGGCAAAAACCTGCATTTTCTATATATACATGAATGAAACAGAACTAGTTGAGAAGAAAAAAGAATTTTTTTTTACTTCTTATCAGTATTTTTTCACCAGAACTTTCTGTAATGCTGTATCCATTATGGGGGATCACATACATGCCACTTTCCCCACTATTAACACTTGGAACTACACAAAGACGTCACTTACTTAAGGAGAGATGTCTGGCAGCAAAACTCTACCTTCCCTATCTTTTCTAAATGACCTCGGCTATTTAATGAGCTTCCCTAGGTTATAAAGAAAAAAAAAACCTCATATTGCATCATATTGCAGATGAGGAGACCCCAGTGGTCAGTTCTTAAAGGTCAGCAGAGTCAGAAAAGAAAGATTTCCCTTTAGTAATTCCATAGTGGTAGCCAGAGTCCACCAAAAACATCCAATGGGGTAGAGAGTTACCTTTTCAAATAAGATGAGGGGCACAAGGCAGGTCACTATTCCCCCGCAAAATCTCTCCCTTTCTGATCTCTCCCAAGGTCCAAAATGTTAGTGTTAGAGCGCTAGATTTTTAACAGTAATGCACATGCATTTGATAAACGCTGCTGAATAATGGCCCTGCCAGAGAAGGCAAGGTGCTAGGTGAGCAAGGGTCCTCAATGGACAAACAGGGACTGAAAATTAGAGTAGGAAGGAAATTTCTATCTGGAGAGACCTGGGAGGATGAAATGGTGATTGAACAGGAATTTCACAGATAAATACAGACAGAGGAAATGCTAGGAGAAGTATGGACATGCAGCAGAGACCAGTCCATGAGTAGCCCTGATATCAGATGGTTAAGTCAGGATTGAAGGTTCCTGAGAAAATAGAGTTCCGAGCTGGGCTTAAGGAAGGCAAAAGGCAGAGTGCAATGAATGGAGAGGAATCACAAGTAGGAAGATCAGTTAAGAGGCTGCTGTAAAAATCTAACAAAGAAAAAGAGAGAGAAGGGTGAGAAGGAAGGAGCATGGGAGACAACCCCACATTGGCATCATAACTGGAACATTGGAGAGAGCTATAATGGCGTGGTGGGAGAGAGGGTAGATGGAAGGAGAATGAAAACAACAGAGATGAGAAGCTCAGTTGTAGGCACCAGGATGGAGGTTCTGGGAGAACATTCCAGATAAAATGGACCATCCAACAGATAGAAGCAATTCATGACCCAGAGCCCCGAAGTGCCGAGGATAGCGAGGAGCCAACAGGAGCAGTGGGCAGAAATCAGTGAGATTGGGGAACAGGCTCTTCACCCCAATCTCCTAACATCTCCACTCAGGGTAGATAGTGCTAGAACATGAGTTTGAACCTAGCCATTAATACAAACTCTTTTCAGCCCCATAGAGGGTCCTGCCAACAAATCCACAAGCAATCTCTAGATAGCCTTGAATAGGCAAAGCAAAGTCCAGAGACCAGGCTCCTGCTAAGGGAATACAGAGATGAACGGGTGGGTGTTAGGACCAGGGATGGCACAAGGAGACAGTGAACATCCGTCATGACCTAGGATGGGCAGGAGATTACCCTATTGAGTGGGAAGGACTGCTTCACAGTTGTGTCCTCAGACCAGTTAGGGAACAGGCAGTGGGGAGCAGAAGGGGTACAGACACTTAGGGTGGGCTGACAAAGCCACTCATCCTTCACCTCCCAGCACTTCTGTCCTAACTGAAGGCTTTCTGCTTCTGCACAAGTGTTGGCCTCTTTCTTTGTTCATGAACAATTGTGGGATTGCAGAAACTCTATTTTAGTTAGTGTTTTCATTGCTGTGACCAAAATGCATGACAAGAACAACGTAAAGGAGGAAAAGTTTATTTGGGGGTTACAGTTTCACAGGTCTATCCATAGATGGCTGATTCCATTGCTCTGGGCCCAAGATGAGGCAGCACATCGTGGGAGAAGTACCCAGTGGAGGGACGTTGCTGAGCTCATTCCAGTGTCAGGAAGCAGAAGAGAGAGAAAAGGGAGAGGGAAGAGGGGAAGAGGCTGCAGGAAGAACAACCCTTCCAGGGCCCCCAGTGACCCACGACCTTCAGCCATGCCACACCTACCTACAGTTACTACCCAATCATTTAATTCAAACTGGGATAGCTTGATTAGATCACAGCTCTCATAATCCAGTCATTTGCCTCTGAATATTACCACACAGACGAGAATTTTGGGGGGATACCAGTATATTGGTAATGCGGCTGTCCTTCTAGATGCATTTAGTTCAATGAAGACCTGAATTCGTGTCCTAGCTGCACTACCAGATTGTGACTGTCCAAGCTAAGTAACTTTGAACAGACATCTTGTTGTCTCTGGTCCTATCCGTCTGTTTTCTTGTGTGTGTGTTTTTGTTTTTGTTTTTTAAGAGAGAGGGACATGGGCTGGAGCAGTGGCTCAGCAGTTACGGTGCTTGCCTGGCATGTGAAAGTACACAGGTTCAAGCCCCAGCACCCAGATACACAACTAAGTGTCAGAACAATGAAAGCCATGTGAAAAACTCAATAAAAATTGATTCTCTCTCTCTCAATTCAATTTTAATTAGTTTTTCATGTGACTTTTTCCAACACTTTGCTGTGTATGTGGTGCTGGGGTTCAAACCCGTGTCGTCATGCATGCCAGGCAAGTGCCATAACCTCCAAGCAACTGCTCCAGCCCCATGCATCGTTATTTTTATTATTGGAATAATATGTCATAGATGAAAGTCAGGTGACATGATAGTGAAAGTTCCCTGACAACTGTCACTCCCTACATAAATCCTGGTTGTGGAATCCATGGGTGAAGTCCCATCAACCCTGAGAAATGCAAGAACTTATAAAAACAATCCTGTGTGAAACGAGCCTTCATTATGGGACAGATGATGGGGAAGAGCAATTCTGGCTTTGCTCCTCACCAGGCCTGTTTTAAGTGGTTCACCTACTTCTTCCTCTAGCCCACCCTCTCTGTTTATACCGTTAGACTTCACCCAGCCCAGTGAAGTACCACCCAGCTTCCCCACTGTGACCTCCCCTCCCTCTGAGCTGGTCTTCCTGCCTTACCCATGGGTGAGACTTAGCTCCAGGGACAGTAGTGTTGGAGGCACATTCCTGGGGGGAATAGGAATGCAAGATGGAGTGCGAGGTTCAAAGAGGAGAAGAAGAAGCCAGGGCTTGGTGGTGGTGAGGGAAGTAACAGGTCATTGCCTCTCAATACTTGATGGCAATTTTGCAATTGTGGTTGAACACCTTACATGGTGCTTGACATAGAATAAGTCATTAATAAATATTTGTCAAATTCATGAAAAGAAGAGGAAATAACTAGAAGGGAATGCTGATGTAAACCTACACAACATTTCCTCTGTTGACAACCCCACTGCCCAGGGTCAGCTTGGAGCCCCTCAGTGGAGTACTAAAAGGTTGTGCACCATTAAGATAAATTCTAACTACTTGGAGTGGAAAGGGTGAGCTTACTGAACAAAAAACAAAAGCCAACCATGAGTCATAGTTGTATTGGTTTGCTTAGGCTGCTGTAACAGTACCACAGACCAGCTGGCTTGAACAACAGAAATTTATTTCCTCACAATCCTGGAGGCTACGAGGGTCTTGGCAGGGCTGATTTCTTCCAAGGCCTCTCTCCTTGACTTGCAGGTGGCCAACTTCTCCCTATGCCCTTACCTGGTCCTCCCTCTGTGTGTGTCTGTGTCCCTCTTTCTTAAAGGACACATAGTGGTGGAGGGCCTACCCAAATGACTTGATTTTAGCTTAATTACCTTTTTAAAAACGTCATCTCCAAATACAGTCTCAGTCTTAGGTCCTAGAGATTGGGACTTCAGGATATAAATTAGGGAGGAAACAATTCAGTCTACAACTATAGCCAAGAATCATTAAAGCAATCAAATAAGCATCCTTCAAAGTATATGTTTTATGATAGATTTTTTAAAATTAGAGATTGTATAAGAAGATAAATTCTTCATATGTGTCACTCTCAAGGGACTTCATGTTTATGTCATTTACATATTTTTTTTTTTAATGTTTTAGGTCCTCCTGGCCCCAGAGGTCCAAAAGGTGACCGAGGATCTCAGGGGCCCCCTGGTCCAACTGGCAACAAAGGACAGAAAGGAGAAAAGGGGGAGCCTGGTCCACCTGGCCCTGCGGGTGAGAGAGGCCCCATAGGACCAGCTGGCCCCCCTGGAGAACGTGGCAGCAAAGGCTCCAAAGGCTCACAGGGCCCCAAAGGCTCCCGTGGGTCCCCCGGGAAGCCTGGCCCTCAAGGACCCAATGGGGACCCAGGTCCCCCAGGCCCACCAGGCAAGGATGGACTCCCCGGCCCCCAGGGCCCTCCTGGCTTCCAGGGACTACAGGGCACTGTGGGGGAGCCTGGAGTGCCTGGACCGCGGGGGCTTCCAGGGGTACCAGGGGTGCCAGGCATGCCAGGACCCAAGGGCCCCCCTGGTCCCCCAGGCCCATCAGGGGCAGTGGCACCTTTGGCCCTGCAGAACGAGCCAACCCTGGCACCAGAGGCCAATGGTAAGTCTAAACCCTCCTTTTCAGGGGTTGGGGGGTGGTGGTATGTGCGCTCATGCTGAACTAACCCCTACATCAGCACCCCCTGATTTTATTTACCAGTGATGCACCTTGGAGGCCGCACCCAGCCCCTGCTGCTCTAACAGGCCTCTGCCCAGGCAGCTCACCCACCAAACCCCACCTGCCTCTCCAGCACTTGTCTGTCTGGAGGAATCAGGCCCTCAGAATACCAAAACCCCTGGACACTTCCTTCACGACCTCCTGCAGCTGGCCTCTCCCTGCCATCCTGTCCTCGTTTTATTCTCTTCGTGCTGGGGACAGACAGGTGCCCTCGGTTAACTTCATCGGCGTGCAGATGGAATTTCTGTGCCCAGATTCCATTTCTTTTTAAGAACGTGTCATGGTTCCTTCTGGTCCCTTGACAGTTACACCTTTGGCAAGCAAGCCTGTGACCCAACCCCCATTCCACTTGATTTCCTCCAGTGAGAATCAGGTTGCCACGAGCATGGGGTTGGTTCTGGGTTCTCACATCCAGATGATTCCCGACTGACGATGCACATCTGTGTCTGCCCTGCTTTTCATCGTTTCTGTTATTTCTGTCACCATAAAGACTAATCCAGGCACAGAGGAAGAAAGACCCAGTCATAGACATTCCCAGATGACGTGGGTTTTACTACTGTGTGCTCCGTGGTCCACGTGTGTGGACTTGTCCTTACCCTCAGCTTGCCTGTGAACGTCAGCACTGGGCTCCATGCAGGGACCACTGGGCTGCTCCTGGCTTGCGACTGACGTGGGGCTGCCGCTTTGGTCTCCTAATTGTAGCTGAGAGGCAGAGTGTGTTCTGTGTGTTTTTAATCAGTGTTTTAAACCTTTGGATTCCTAGGCTGTCCACCTCACTGGAAAAACTTCACAGACAAATGCTACTATTTTTCTGTGGAGAAAGAAATTTTTGAGGATGCTAAACTATTCTGTGAAGACAAGTCTTCCCATCTCGTTTTCATAAACACGAGAGAGGAGCAGGTATGTTCGCCATGTGCTTGGTGGAATAAACTATATTTTAAGGAAATTGCATGCTTGCTGGGGAATCAGAGGTATCAAGATTTCAGTCACATAGACACGGAAGGCTATATTATGGAGATAATTTCTCCAGTGACTGCAAGTATGGACAGCATTGCGATTCTGTCTTCTTCATGCTTCTGCCTGGGAGAGAGGGTTTCTGCAGTCTGGAGATGTGTGGCTCCCCCCAGTGGCTGTCAGGAGAGTCACAGTGCAGAGAAGCTTGAGGAGTGTGGAGAGAGAAGCAGAGACCGGAGCACTGGAGGGCTGGGGGTGGGAGGCTGCAAGGGACCAGACATTTGGCTCCAGAGGAGTCAGGGAGAGCACAAACAGCTAAGGAAGAGGTAGGACCCACATGTGTCAATGGTGACCACTTAATAGACCCATCCCATCTACCAGGCACTTCAAAGGTGTTTTCTTCTTTAAACTTCACAGGAGCACTAGGACATAGGTCTTATCATTCCCACTTTACAGAAAAGAAAAACTGAGACTAAACAAGGTTTCAATGCTTTGCTCATAGGACGGCAAGTAAATGCAGAACTGAGGCTGAGTCCAAGGCCTAACTAGCCAGTGCTCTTACTGTGGTGTCCCCTCCCCCTGCCCCCTTTCAGGGACCTCTTTCTTTTTCCTTAAGTATCTCTAGCAGACACAGCTCTGATAGTAACCAATGAGCATACACAGGAGAGCAGTCGGGTGCCTAGACTTGAGAACAAGAGCCCCGGGCCCCATGCCAGCCCAGCCCAGCTCTATCATCTTCGTTAAATGAGATGCGGTAGAGGCCTGAAGACACACTGCATGCAACACTGCCACACCACCTGGCCCAAAGGAGGAGCTCAATATTGCCATGGCTCTTCCTGTCAGCAGATCACAGAAGGGAAACGAGGAGGCCCAGAGGATTCATCACGTTGTCTGGGTGATTCGAAGAAAGAGCATCAGTTTAATCTCATTTGTAAACTTAGGAAAAAAGTCAGAGTCTCCAAAACTGTGCCGAATGAAACAAGTACAACAGGAAGAGGGCTGCAGAAGCTATGTGCAATCTTGATGAACATCCTCTTTAAATTGTCCCTTTTCCTGTGTGTTAACTAAAATGTTCTTCAGACATCTGTTCCAAGAAATAGTAGCGCATTTACACTGGTTTATTTTTCAGCAATGGATAAAAAAGCAGATTGTGGGGAGAGACAGCCACTGGATTGGCCTCACGGACTCGGAACATGAAAACGAATGGAAGTGGCTGGATGGGACGCCTGTGGACTACAAGTGAGTGCTCAGAAACGTCCCCTTGGTGGTCAGATGCTCACTGCTCTGTTTTCACCTCTTGCCCCTCTTCCTGCAATTTCTTCCTTAATAACCTTATACTCTAGGCTCTCCTTCCCAATGCAGGCTCCTGGTGCCAGGTGTGTATTTCCACTAGGAGACTCTGGTTGACAACTGATATACTGATATGCCATCAAGTAGGATTTTCCTTTGCTTTCAACAGAGTGAATTTTTTTCCATTTCCAAGAAAAAAATCACAAGACGTATAAAACCACACAGTATGGTACTTCTGGCCAAGGTATTTTCTTTAAGTTCTTTGAGGAGGATAATAAACCCCAGATGATTTTGCCCCAAATGGGCTTCTGAGGCTCCCTTTAGGATAACACTATTGGTGCCCCTGACATCCATCAAGCTACTGGTCAGAACGAAATGATAAATCACAAGTTCTGTTTTTGTTTTTTATGAAAGAGAGGGAGAGAGAAAGAGAGAATCAATTCTATTTAGTTTTTCATCTGGTCGTTGCTTCTCCGACACTTAGTTTTGTATGTGGTGCTGGGGTTTGAATCGGGGTGCTTGCACATACCAGGCAAGCGCTCAAACCATTGAGCCACCACTCCAGCCCCAAATTACAAGTTTTTCATGCTTCTAACATGATGTGGGAAACTTGTGTGTACCACAAAGCTGTATTACAGCATGCCCTAAAGGTTTGGAGGTTCCTTGTGAGTTCTTTTCTATCAATAAGAAAAGAAGCATTTTGCGGTACCTTCTCACATCTCCCTGTCCCACAGAGGAGTCCAGAGCTACCTCCTACCCTGGGATGTCATCTTCCTCCCTGTTCCTGCCCTAGGGTCTAAGGATGACTAAATTCTATCAATTCGGGCCTCACTTTCTCCAACTCTTGCCTTGCCTCTTCTGTATGAGGAAATATACAACGAAGTGTACCAAAGGAGGCAGAACTTAACAGAAATCCACTTCTGAGAACAGAAATCAGGCTCTGCAGAGGCTCCAGCAGGCTTCTGAGTGTCACCACATAGAGTCTGAGAGTAGCATGGCCCCTGGGGCTGTTCCAGGCTAGGGGAGGAGAAGATGAGGTTGTGTTCTAGGTTGAAGAGTGTCACAGGTATCCAGGCACAGACGTGTATTGGAGGAGTGGCAATACGGTCAGAGGTAGTGGAGAAACCAGATAGGGTTTCAAAATGCCTCTAGAAGCATATGAGCATGCACATGGGTAGACAGGTGGCTTTGTACTTTTGAACCCTCTACAGGAAGAACATGATTACAGGATATAGGTGGAATCCAGAATAAAAAGAGACCAAACTTTGAGGTGGAACATTTGAAGAGTTTAGGTCTGCCCTGTAGGTGAGCCTCACACTACTCCCTAGGGCACGGGGATGTCTGCCTGCTGGCCTCTCAGATATGCTCTCTGCTCCTCTGCACCTGTCCTTGGCAGAGGTAGCTCTGCCTTGGCACACTCTGGCACTCAGGAAATCCCTAACACCCCAAGGGGAGCACCCAGAATAGCAGAGATGAACTCTGGGACACTTAAAACAGTTGTGGGTGTCTGCCTCTAAAACAGGAGTTATGAGGTTTGCAGGTGGGAAAGGGAAGCAGAGATTATTAGCGGAAAAGACAAATCTATTTCTTTGACAGTCAAGAGCCAGGATCTTTTTCAAGGGAATTGAGGGGAACTAAGAAAAAATGCATCTCCTCCACTTTTCTCACTGCTATGAATGGAAAAAAGGTCTGGGGTAGATGCACTAAGAAATTCAATCTTAAGCCTTCCTCCAAGAAAAAATGGAATCGGCCCATGTGGAATGGATTGAGCAGGAACTGTGCTGTCCTTGCCAACTCTCCCAGGGTGAAACTCTGCTCCTTTTCCCCGAGATCCAGCAAGAATGATGTGATTTCGGAGGAGAGCCCCCACATTGGTACCTCGTCCCTGAGAAGAATTATATCATAAGACACCTTACTGCAAACTTGTCCCCAGCCACAGCCACTCTGGAGCCTTCTGTGAGCTTCAACTCCTGCACCCCAGCCACAGCACAGACTCTGTGTCTCATTTTCCACCCAAAGGAATACATATACACATACAAATCCCCAGGATCAAATTCTAAAAGCAAGAATAAATTAGGCAGACATCGTATGAGGTCTCAATAACTAAAGGCTAATTTAATTTGACATATAATAATAAACACTGCACAAACTAGAGAGACAGCCAGTATAGTCAAGGAGAGGGGAGGGAGAATACACATTGGAATAAAGAGAGATCTGGGTTCCAGGCCCTCCACCTGATGCCACGAGGGCCCCCTGTGAGTTACTCTGCCATGCAACATCTCAGCATCCCCAGGTATAAGAGATGGGCTTGGTGGCACACACCTGTAACCCTAGTTCCTCTGTAGGCTGAGGCAGGAAGATTGCAAGTCAGAGCCAGCTTTAGCAACTTAGCAAAGCCCTAAGCAACTTAGCAAGACCCTGTCTCAAAATGAAAACGAAAATGGGCTGGGATGTGATTCAGTGGTTAAGTGCCTCTGGGTTCAATCCTAAGTACCAAAAAAAAAAAAAAAGAAAGAAAAGAAAAGAAAATTATACCTCAGTATCCCCTGGTATAAAATGAATTTGATAAAAAATATATGTAAATATTTTAAAAATTCAATGAGATTATATATGTGTGTGTGTGTATATATATATATCTCTACACGCACACACACTCATGCATGTACGTATGGATTTCTTGGTGAGTCCACTGCAGGCCTTGTTTTGCCTTTATGGCAGTGATAAAAGTGGAGGAGATGAATTTTTTTATTAGGTGAATATGGAGTTACAATTGAGGGGGAAGCATTATCAAACATTCAAGAACAAATGTATATATACTTAATTATCCAGGGCTAATGCCATGTCATGGATGCCCAGCTTGGGTTCCCTATGTTGCTGTTTCCCCCAGAAGAACTCCTGAGTTAAATGGATATCTCGTGGAGGTCAGAGATCTCCTTCTGAGATGATCCCCCCATATTCCCACCCTCCAGTCTCCTAGATATTCTTCCTAAGCCCTCTCCCCACCTTGTCCCCCACCCTACGCCTCCAGGTATCCTAGGGAGTCATCCCCCTGTTTGGTTGAGGATCATACAGTCTGAAGCTATTATTAGCTTAGCCGTCTAACATATTGCTTCCTGATGT